>JAUEKT010014673.1:0-10293 GCA_031762655.1 Doris verrucosa
GCAGGCTTTACTCCCCAGCACTAACTGGTACTCAATTACACCTGAGTCGAGTGAAGCAATTGGAGTAAATTTTCTTGCTCAAGGAAAATACATGGCGCCCGCGGCGGGATTTGAACCCGGTACCTCTTGGTCACCAGCCCGATGCTCTAACCACCGAGCCACCGTGCCTCCCTGGCAAGTTTTTAGCAGCATTCAATACATTCTTTTTGGTCGAAATTATCAAAGTATTTATGAAACTTGGTATTTAATGGTTATAATCAGAGGTATTTTTTTTTATTTGCTTTTTCCATTATAACATCAGTTGTTACTCTAAAGACTTCTTCTTTTCCATTGCATTTAGATACGAGGACCAGTTTGATGACTACAATGTTATCATGATCAAAGCCATTGCTGACAGGTTAGCAGAGGCCTTTGCAGAACTTCTACATGAACGAGTGAGGCGAGAATTCTGGGGATATGCTCAAGATGAGAACTTGGATGCAAATGATCTCCATCGCATCAAGTATCAGGTACCAATTTGCCTACAGAGGAGGTTATTTTTAAATTTTAAGTACATGCTTTTTTACTTAAAATGAGATGCAGGCTGCCAGTAAGATCCAAGTCTCTGAGTCCAACAATCAGGATCCATCATCTTCATTGAGTCATTTTCATCTGAGCCATGTTTGCTGACTTTTTCTGCTGACTTAGAATTGATGATAATAATCATTATGCTGATGAAAATGATCGCAATAATAATCACATTAAAAGCAAAACTATTAATAATAATCAATAATCATTCTGAAAGGAAATTTTATTGGATTAGCACAATCTAAAATTGATGGATCATTTATCTTTAATTTTGTCGCCCATGAAGATCAATCATTTCGTGATGCCGATGCACTTTTTGTGTAAATAATTTTGTACAACGTTTCATGAGAGTGAAAAAACCCCTGAATAACTTCATTAAAAGTAGCCAAATCATTTTGAAATGTTTATACAATGCTTATTACAGTGTTTCAGATAGAAATATAGCTGGAGTGGACACCGCTATTTGATCCACTGTCAAAAATTACATAGGGTTGTGTCAAAACCTTAAAATTGCCATTTTGGTTACTTACTAAAGAAGTGCATGACAATTTACGATTCATTAGAGAAATCTAAGTTGCTTTTATTTAGTAACTCATTAGTTTTTGTTTCAACATTGAGAAAGAGGAGTGTGATAAATTTTTAGCTTTTATACTATACAAAGAAATAAGAATAATTGTTAATTGTAAAATGATAAAATTTTAATTGTTAATTCCTTTACAGGGAATTAGACCAGCTGCGGGTTATCCGAGCCAGCCAGACCACACGGAGAAGAAAACCATGTGGGAAATCCTTCAACCCGATGACCTGGGCATCACACTCACCGATTCCCTTGCCATGGAACCCGCGTCATCTGTGTCAGGACTGTACATGGCAAGCCCGCATTGCTCATACTTTGCCACTGACAAGCTCATGAAAGATCAGGTAAGAAGATATAAAGAGTGAAAACGTAACATTGACTACAGCAGATGCGTAGCATTCATACCTGCACTCAGTTTAACCATGCTGATGGTAATGACACTTGATCTCTTGGGAGATAGCGACATGATACACATAGAATGAGATTTTGCATGTTTAAGAATGGCACAAATATATTATTGCATGGAAGACAATGTT
Organism: Doris verrucosa; assembly: GCA_031762655.1. Lineage (NCBI taxonomy): Eukaryota > Metazoa > Mollusca > Gastropoda > Nudibranchia > Dorididae > Doris > Doris verrucosa. Next base: position 1,681 of record JAUEKT010014673.1, read on the forward strand.
TTTTTTAGTGGCCAGGTACTGATTCAAACTTGATGGGTAATGCCCATAGCATTTGTTATTTTGTTTGAAAATGAAATTGAAGACTAACAATGCCATAGGCATCAGTACTGACATCTCAGACTAAACGGTGAACAGCTTTCTCGATTTTTAGATGTGACAGGTTTGTATTTTTTATTTTTCATCATGATAGGCGCATGAGTAAATTTTCACTCCCTTGAAAATTGTTCTTTGCTAAATATACTACATAAGCATATGACATGAAACTTAGATGACTTGTTTTTTTATGAAAAAAAAAAGTTTTTTTATGAAAAAAAAACCCAACCCAGCTTTTTGAGATAGACTTAAGAAAGATCGGATACAGCTGGAATGAACTGGAGACCAAAGCTCAGGACAGCATTTGGTCAACAGCTCTTGTTTCTAGCCTATACTTAGTATTAGGGGTGAGAAATGGCAAAACGATAAAAAACCGAACTCAAACAAATAAATCTATACATATAGTTGTAATCATGTAGGATTAATTTTTTCCTGCTTATAAAAAATTACCCTTCAAGTCTTTCATTCTTACATTTTAATGTCATGCTCCTTTCAGATTACGGATTATGCCGCAAGGAAAGGAACAGATGTACGAGAAGTGGAAAAATGGCTAGGATCTTGCCTGGCTTATGATACTGATTAAACCATTCAATGAGTGGCATACCAACTGATTGATTGACACATTCTGGTATATTATACTGTAACCAGTAAAATTTTGATATAAGTTGAAATCTCTTACAGCCCGGTTTGTCAGTTGACTACAGCATGTATTTTGAAACAAAGGTTCTATCACTTAAAATGAAAATAGTGTTGACTGAAATTGAGTGGTATATTGCACTGTATAATTTTGATGACCTGAAAATCATTTATGCTCATTTCTTGTCTATGAAGTTATAAACTTGAAACTTTTAATTGTTAAATGTCTACCCTGAGATCATTATCATTTTATTCAGGGTTTATTTTGAATGAAGAAGAAAAAAAAGAAAAATTCAAATATGTTACGCATGATACAATTGCAGTGTTATGTCAATACTTAAAAGAGGACAGTATTGCTAAGAGGATAATGATATTCGATTTTGATCTGGTTATGCGTAAATAATTCTTTTTTTTTTTCTATAGGAGCATGCCAGCCATACTTTAATCACAACTTCTTACACACAGAATGAATCATGTCATCAGTGCTATGCACTAAAGAACAACAACCCAAGGAAAAAATTTATGCCTGTTCTTTTGGGATGTAAATTCAAACCAGCTACGTAAGTAGCATACTTTTTCTGACTTTTATAATTTGATTTCACAAGGTGGTGCATTTCCATTTAAAGTTCGCCCAAAATTAAGCGTGCACTATTTATTTATATTGATACAAAAAGAAAAGTCTTGAATAATAGGTAGTCGTGATTATTCAACATGAAACAGATGATATGTAATATTATATTTATTTGATATACAAATTTATAAGGGAGCCTTCGAAGAGATAAGCTTTTATACAAACACTTCATCTGTGGTAGACATGATTTTAAGAGATGCGACAATGGCCAACCCTTAAAGATTGATCCTTGTGTCCAGATTGTGTCTCATGGAAAATGTAACGACTCATTGATAGCTTTCTCTAGTCTTGTCTCTATCTGAGCTATTTTTCAGAAAAAGGGTAAATTTGAGCTGCAATTTTTTATGGGTTGTTTTTTTGTCTTTTTTTTATGTTTTAACAAAACATGATTACCAAATTTATTGCCAATTTTGTCTTGTTACTTTTTTTGTGGATGCTTAATCTCTGCATTTTTTGTAGGCTAACAAAATTGTTTTGGAGATATTCACTGTCTTAATTTCCATTGTTTGGTTAATGGAAAGATAAAGGGATGATTTTTCTTCTACTGTAATAACTCTGTACTCAAATTTAAAATGCTCATGCTATTGTGTTCATCTCAACTACCAAAAGGAGCATTTGAAAAGCCATTAAGTTAAATCTATTGATACCCAAATAGGAACCTTTCTACCATTCCACTTTCTGTTTGTGTAGAGGTCTCCACTATGGAGGTATTTTTGCCTTCAGGCATAATATTTTCATGTAACCAATTTCTTCAACACAATTAATTTTAACTATTGTCTTGGAGTACAATGATGATTTGCATGATTTCATCAACTTTTCATTGCTTTATTCCAATGATAGTTTCTGCCATGTATGTTTCCATATCATATTTATCTTATACGTTTTCTCAAAATAGGTTACCACCTTAAATATTAGCTAATTTAAAAATAAAAAAGATATAATTCTAAAAAGTTGGTCACAGTGATAATTATGACTTTTTCACATGCACCATAATAGAAGGACATTACATGCTGATGTTACAGCTGTAAGTAGGTACTCACTCCCAAGGCAATAGCATACTAGTTAGTGCATTTGATAACTAAGAAGATGAGCGGTCAAAACTATGAAAGCGGTCACTTATTTTTGAGAGAGAATATATTATGTTGATACATCTGCCTTACAATGCGACATAGCATGGCTTTCTTGCCTCGGGTTACTCTAACCCCAGGCCATTCACTAATTAGACTTACTTTCTCTTTTATTTGAGATATGCTTAGTTCACTTTTAAATATGATCTTCTTGCGAATTATCATTCCTGTTGCCCAGTTTTTATCATTCCGCTCTCTGTCCAAATGAAGATGACAATGTAAACTAAATACATGTGATATCGTACATCATTGTATGTGACATCATTGTATGTGAACAGGAAGTGTGCAAGCCTAAAAGTTGTGATTTCACGATATCAATATAATTTGTGCCAGGACATTGTCAATAACCTATAAATTTTTACTGAAAGCTTGGATGGTTTTGGAGTAATATTGAAATTCTATTATGTAGATGTAAGTTCACTTTGATGACTTAAAGAAAAAAATTAATCATTTTGTTTCTTGAAACTTACATATTCAACTGAAGCACATCTCAATATTAGATATCAAAATTTCATGGTTATGTAAGATGTAAATGATTTGTCGATATGAAAATACACTGCCATAAAAATGTTTTAGTTCATGGAAATTTACGTCGATATTCTTGTTTACCTTGTTTAAGCTTTTATTGAGTCAACTACTTAACTTAATGTCTTTCATAGTAAAACCTCTAAGTAATTGAAAGATTTCTAAATTTCTAATTAATCAATGCGGGTACAAAAATGGGAGAAAGGAAAACCGTCTAACTTTCTTGTTTTCCCAATGAAACTAATGAAACTACAATTGATAAACCCTTTTGACTCTCAGAAGAACATAGGGCCTTGGCTATACATTTGACTGGAATGCTATGAACTATGACCCGTGTCTCAACTGCTATTTGTAGTTAATGACCGTCTTTTTACCTGCATTTAAGGTCTTCTCATTTCCTTCTTCCGTTTAGAGATCCAGAGTCAGGGTTTGCCTTGCTGCATTATTTGTAAGAATTCTGAAGGAATCATTAGCAGAGCTGAAAAGTCTAGGAGGGACAGTCCCAGCAAAATGCCCTTTACTTTTTATTTTTGCCAATAGCCACTTTATTATAATAATTTGTGTCTCAGCATTTGGAACTGAAATGCAATTCCTTCGGACTAATGAATACTAAGATATTCAGAGTATTCATATAAAAAATGTACATCTTGTACCTTGAATAGCAATGGATTACATTTTTTCTTGTTTTTCTTTGGTTTTGTTTATTATCTTTTGGAATTTTCAGATGTTTTTGTTTTCTTTCAGGGTGTGGGTGCTGTCAGCATTTGTCCCTTCCTAGTTCCATGTCTGTCCCTCTTTTAACAACACATCTTAACTTGGCACCTCTGCATTAGGTTGTCTAAGCCATGAAATGTCACATAGGTTGATAGGCAAGTTTTTGTGTGTGATGCAGTTAGTTGAAGCTGATTTGTATACAGTTTTTGAGATTGTATCGTCATGCCTTTATGTATTATTGTACTCTGAGTGAATGTACTTTACTTCCTTGCATAAATAACTAAGGTTTGAATGAATTTCTAGCAGAGAAAGACGTTTTCAAAGTGTTAGTATGACAAACTTTTCTAGCTGTTTTACTATATACTCTGAAGGGAAATGTGAAAGTTTTTAGTTACTTTGCGTGCTTTGTGGTTACACCTTATACATTACAGTTAACGAGAGTTTGCCTGTGCATGAGTGCAAACTTTAGTTCATCCATTTTTATATACATTAACTACATATTTTATCATCCGATTCCGGTAAACTTTTCCAACCTCTTAAATCATCGCTCACAATCAGATTTCCGCATACTTTATATCCTATTATTTTGAATTTCAACGTGAATTCATTGTATTATCTCTCTTTAGATTTTTTCTAGTAATGAAGAGATTCTCAACAAAACTGTGTTCATAGCTTTGACAAACAAATGAGGATATTGTTGTCACTGATTTACCTTTGGCAGCTTGATCTCAAATGACTGAAATTGTTTCATTGCCAGACATTGCCATTGTGTTTTCATTTCGTGTAAGCTGATACTTTTTGTTATGAGTAACTTTGTTTCATTGATATCATAAGTTGATGTGAAATAAGCTATCGTTGAATCTTAAATCAGCAAAACTCCTTTCCATGTCAATTTGAGGTAGTTTCATGGTCTTACTGTACATTGCATTAAAACGTTTGACATTTATGCCATTATATTCTACAAGTATGTGCTACTTTGCATAAAAGTACTATTGTTTATGCCATAGTCAATAAGTAAGAACATGCATAAAATTGTTCATGTTTATGATATGTTCTGTAGGTTTGAATTATGCATAACGTTTACGTTTAAGCCATATTCTGTAGATATGAATTATGCATAACTTTGTTTATGTTTAAGCCATATTCTTTGGATATGAATTGTGCACAAAATTGTTCATGTTTATGCCATATTCTATACATATGAATTATGCATAATGATGTTTATGTTCAAGCCATATTTTATAAGTATGAACTATGCAATGCTAGTTTTTCTCACCAAACAGCTGATCCAACTTACTTTACTAAAGTATGGACTATATTTCCTTTATTGTGAATCAGTTGTTTTTTTTCATTTGCTCTTCCTTTTGATTCACCCTGAGATGGTTGCAAATGATTGATAGGCTTAATTTCACTTTAAACAAGGCGAAGTATTTTGTTTATTTTGCAAGGCTGCTAAAGTGCTTTGTTGAATTGACTGGAGGCTCTTGTAAAATTGGTGCAAACACTTTTTGTACATAGGGAGAATGGGAAGATTGGATTTGTGTCCCTAAAGGAACATCATATGACAGAGTTGCTAGTTGACCATCATTTTGCAAGACTGTTCAGCATTACCGCATTATGTCATCAGCGTCAAATTTTGTGCAAGTTTGCATAAATTGGTTTGTAATAGTTTTTTTGAATAACACTGGAAGAAAGTTCAAGAACGTGCCTATACAGTTATATTCTACTTTCTCATATTTCATTATTATTATCTTGTGTTGAATACGTACAAGGTGTCTAGCATTTTGGACTCAACCAGTTAGCACCTCTGATATTAGACACATTTTATCAGAAAGTATATCTTAGATGGCAGACGGAGGAAGGATGGTTGTGTGGTAATGAGAGTCAGATGACAGATTAAAGGCTACAAGATTTGAATTTGAATCTCAACATACATATTGTAGTAATCGTGTATTTTCCTGAAGCACAATAAAGAAGTCTGTATTATTTATCTACTCAAGTGTAAGTGAGTACTTGACTGTTTTGATGGCTTTATCTTTCTCATCAAAACTGTATTAGCAATTTTGAGAACTGTCAAGTCTTGTTCTATGTTTTATCTTTGTCTTTCTACTGAAGCTGTATTCATACGTTCAAAATTTTCAATTTTGGTTATATGTGTTCTAAGTTGGAGTTGGCTAGTGGAGTAAGATATTGTAAAGCATCATAGTAATGCTTACGCAGTGACAAAAGGTGTTGCACTTTTCACATTTTTTTGCTTTTATTATTTTCAATCGATAGGCTGTTAAAGCTTGGGTTTTTTAACATGAAATGAAGTTGAAGAGTTGTAAAGAGCTAAGGATTTACAAGTTTCATGTTTATGGCGAACTAAGGCTAAAATTGAAAATGTAGGCATTCATTCTGTCTACTTGGAATTTAATAGTAGACATATCGTTATAAGGGGCTTAACATATGAAGTCACTACTTTTGAAAATAGATCACCAGGAGTGGCAATCATTTTGTTTCTTTTGTTTACCCTGCTGTGAACAATGTGAGTGGTTAGATCCATCCAAGCATAGCAAAAGAATGTGGAAAGCTGTGATGGAGTGGCATTGGTTTATAAAGAAGCATAAAAATCAGGACTCATAATTTCAAACACAATTCACTTGGTTACATATTAAGTATTTAGTATTACTTTTATCATCCCCTCCATGACCATTTGAAAGGCAATTTTCAGCTTTATTACCATTCATATACTATGCCACTGTTTAAATTTTTTTTTTTTTACGCTGAATCGAAATTTCATGGATAACAACATTTACTGGTAGTTTGCCTGTTACGATTTTGCTTGAAATGATCAAAATTGATTTTTCACCATGACCAGTATTGTAAATATGTACATGTACGTATGCGGATATTATGTTATGATGACAATAAAATGTATTTATATTATACTTTTATGATGATGTGTCATCACATTCTCACTTTTTTTCTCTCTCATAGTCTTTGTTTTCTGGATGAGAATCTAATTTATCATTAGTATGATCTTTGATAGTTATAACAGGCACTGTGGCTAAGTTGCTAGAGCGTCGGACTGCTGACTGGGAGGTAACGGGTTCAAATCTCGTACGCGATCATTGTGTATTTTCCTTGAGCGAGTAAAATAACAGAATTTGCTTCACCCAACTCAAGTGTACCTGACCGTTATAAGGCGGCGCTGTCTTTGTCTACAAAATTGTATTGCGCCTAACAGGCTGCAAGTCTCCTCCTCTGTGTTTTGTGTTGCTGTTGGCTGGGGGAGTAAAATGTGATTGTAAAACGCTTAGAAGCTAGGGCAATACTGGCAATAAGTGCTTTTTAAATGGTCCCTTTACATTTTTACACTTTGTATGGCTGTACTTTTTTTGTAAGGACAAATACTTGGTAAACAATAGACGTTTTGTTAAAGAAAGAAATGTATTCTACCAAGCACTCGGCACATGTGCACAATTGTGATGCTTCCAATAACTTCTATTACATTTTTGCATTTTTTTCCTTTTTATTTTCTCTTTTGTCAGTGTGCAAATCGATGTCAGGCGCTGTTGATAGGCATATTTGATTCTTTTTTTTGTTTTGAGTTTTCCGTTCAATTCGTTTTCAGGGGTCTGAAAATTCTCAATGGTTAAAGTGATTCTGTTGGATCATCATAAGGTCAAAGTTCAACTTGGTCTTTGTTGCCTAAAGAGAACATTGACAGATTTTATCCATCACTCTCTGAATAACAAGCCAATCTTTGCAAATCTTTGTTATTACCCCAGCCGAGCTGTTACCCATCCTCACCAAGGAGAAATCGGGTAGGTGCATCTGATAGGTGTACTAATTCTTTCCCATCGCCTTGCCACAAAGAGGAAGCGCTCTACCAACTGAGCCAGCTACTCTCCTTGAAGGAGCACTTTCTCTTTGTGTCGAGGCAGTGGGTGCTGCTGCAGAGGCTGCGAGTTTGATCCCCGTTCACATCAAGATTTGTGTCTGTTTATTCCTATGAATCTTTCTAGGCTTTGTTCTTCTGAGGTTATGCAATTTCTTTGTCTATCACTATCATTTATCGTTATCTAAATTACAAGCAGTCACACAAAACTCTTCTAATATGAAAACAAATACCAAAGAATACTAAAGTTTGATTTAATCATTAGGATCTAACATTTATTTTGCTTTCCACATTCTTCAATGAAAAGATAAACCATGTTTTAAAAAATCCATTGATTAACAACGAAAAAAATGCTAGGTTCATTCACCAAATAAAAAGGGCATTATCAGTCAATTTGATCATAAGGAAAAATTATGATGATATCCCACAACATTGATAAGTATTTCTTCACAGCTATATGATCAGTGATACCATTACCATGAGAACTCACGATACCGGGGTATTGACATTTTTGTCAAATTCAAATTCCCGTCATTGGTCATTGAATACTGCTACACGTTTCTACAACTACAAGGTTGCAAGTTTTGTTATGAATATATTCATTCCATTTTAAAACTATCACATAAATAATACATATAGTATTGTTTTACAAAAGCTAGGTTTAAAGTGACAAAGGTAGTTATATTCCTCTTTGCTCTAAAATGACAGAAATGTCAGTTAAGTCATTTCGTGGTATCACCAATGATAAATATATCACATGATGGAAGGAAAGACTTTTGCGAATGACTATGGAATAAAGATCAATAGTACAAACAAAAAATGGGAATGAAAGCAAGTGCAACAAAACGAATGACAAGACAATGCAGAAACAATGTCATGCTAACGGGAGGTAACGGGTCCGAATCTTGTCCTCAACCATCGTGTGTTTTCCTTGAGTAAGAAAAATAACTCCTACTACTACTACTACTACTACTACTACTACTACTACTACTACTACTACTACT
>JAUEKT010014784.1:0-10283 GCA_031762655.1 Doris verrucosa
CCTCTTCACTCACCCTGAGATGACCGGTAATGGTTAACGGGGTAGATTTCAAATAAACAAACAAACAAACAAACAAGGGATTGCTTGCTACACGTATTAATTCAGCGCTAATTGAGTTTCGAACATGTGGATGGAATGATTTCTAACGTATGCCGTATACATTTTGAATTTTGAGAGTATCGGCCGTGTGCAACAACAAACTCTGATGTAACGGGGTAGATGGGACCAGCAGTTTGCCCCCCGCGTTATATTTATAATATTATAAGCCCATCTAGTTATAACCATTCTCAAGGAAAACTACCAGTATTATCATTGGCCATTAGCATCTGATTACTTCCCTTGTCATAACAGCAGAATTCAAGGGGGCTCTAAGCAGGTCTGCATCATTTCCCTTTTTTATTTATTTATTTATTTATTTATTTATTTATTTATTTATTTATTTATTTATTTATTTATTGCCTTTTTGCTTGTTTGATTTAGACAGACTCAAGGAGAGGAAAAGGGGAGGAGGGGGTAGGGACAGATTTAGCCTACTTGAGCAAAATAGGCAGTAGGATCTGCGTTATATGTATCCGATTCAGTGCAAATTGAGCCTATTTATTAGAGGTTGCTTCCTCTTTCTTTCGAAAAAGTTCTGAATAAAGAGCAATACGACTTGTCACCGTTATAACAGAATGAGTTTCAATTGGACTCCACACTGTATATGCAGTGTTTTAGTTGTGCACGGCTGGGCTAATGTGAATTTGAAAATGCTCTGACATTGTTGCTCTGTTGACCTCCTAGCTGTGTTGAACTTTCGGTGGCCCAAACGTCTCTCTCTACCTCACTCTTGTGGATCACGATGAATGGCGGTGATTGTCATGTCTTGGTGGCCGATGTTAATGTCGATAATCTGTCACAATGTTTCACAAGATTTGTCTCATTTACGTTGACATACAAGGGTTTAACACTCTGTCGCATCAGAATTATCTGGCGGTCTCCGATTTAAAATGAGTGTAGCTAGGGCTGAGTGATTTTGAGGTGGCGAGTAACTGTCAAATAAAGAAAGAAAATTTGCCGTTGATTTGACTCTTTCACACCAACAACAAACTATTTCATCTATATTTAATCGATAAGCCATCCCAATTTTTTCTTCTTTTTTTTTTTTGCTATCCTTTTAGATACTGATGCGTCCTTTAAACTTTAGAATTTAAGCTGTTTTGTTATTTGTACTCTTAGGGTTTTTATTGTTGTTGTTGTGTTTGTATTTGTTTTGTCACTATGACTTTTATTGAGGACACAAATCAACTCGTGCAACAACGGCCATACAGTAGGAAACTAAATAAAAGATCATCTTTGTTGTGTGGTACGGGTGAGAGGAAATCTAGCATCGCCGCCACGATCTGCTGACTATGTAATGGAATGTAATTTAATGTAATGTAATGGAATGGAATGTACAGTTTGCCAACTCATGAAATGTTCATTCATGATCCTGCTATTATTATTATGATTAATAAGATGTATATTTTGCTTTTTCTCCTCCAATTGTTCATGTTATTTTTTCTCATCTTCATCTTCACCTTCCTCGCAGCAGATGGGACTCGCCGGGATGACTTACAATCAGAAATGACAATTCATTTCATCTTTGTTCAATGCTAATGCTACAGTTTTGGTGAAATGTATGCTCTTTGCAATGCGTGTTTGACACGTGTGAGAAATTGTATAAAGCGGATGTACGGTACATTATTTAACTCTTTGACTACCATCGGCCACACTGTGCGGCCGGGGTGAACATTCGCAAAATACCACTGGCCGCACAGTACGGCCAGTCTTCATTACAAGTTTAAATTATAGTAGGGTTTATAAACGAACCCGAAAATCTACGGAACCTTTTCATTCATAACTAAAGAACTATTTTTAGCTCTTCAATTCGTGCTAGAGGGGTCTTGCAATTGAATTTTCCGCGATTTATGAAATCGAAAGCTGAGATTGTCAACAAACGCTGGTTTCGCTTTACGATTTTCACCATGGCAGCTTCGCGACCAAAACGGTATACGTCTAATCAGGTATTATCCCTTTTCAACGATATTTTCGATGATGATGACTTCCCAAGCCTAGATGAAGATGATTATAGTCCTAATGATTCCGATAGTGACTCTGAAAGTTGTAAATCTTGTCCAGCTAGATCCAGATCTAGTTCTGAATCTGAAGTAGATGAAAATGAACAGCTGACTGAGGATGCGGTCGAAGTAGATCTAGTCTAGATATAGATCTAGATCCAGAAAGTGTCTCTTCAACCTCTACACCAAGTGTGCCAAGGAAAAGAGGAAGGCCTTTAGGCTCTACTTCAGCCTCTAAAAGGAGAAGACAGCCAGATGGAGATGACTGGTTAGAAGTCAACGAGAGGACGAAACTGCCAACCAGTTTCGATTTGTCCCACCGCGTGAGCCTGGATTTTCAGGCACCCTTGGAAGTAATAGCTCACCACTGCAGTATATCCAGCTCTTCCTCACCACTGCTATTATTCAGGAGTTGGTTACAAGCATAAATAATTATGCAAAAGAGAAAATCAGGAAGGCTACACCTCTGCCGGCAAAAAGTTCCCTTCGCAACTGGACCGACATCACGATTGCGGAGATGCACAAGTACTTCGCAGTCGTGACTGCGATGGGTATCAACAAGCGTCCATCCATAAAGGATTATTGGAGTACGTATCCGCCACTGTACACTCCATGGTACCATCAAATGTTCAAACGTCAACGATTTGAAGCAATTCACAGCACAATGCTGCATTGCTCAAATACCGAGGCGCAAGCGAAGGAAAAGGTGGAACCCTTCATCAAATCGTTGGTGAAGAAATTTCAGGATGCCTTCTATCCATTCAAGAATCTCTCCATTGACGAAATGGTTGTTGGATGGAAAGGGAGGTTCCGACATCGGCAATTCAACCCGTCAAAGCAGAAAAAATTCCACATCAAGACGTACGGTCTCTGCGATAGCCTCACTGGGTACGTCTACAACCTTCTTCCTTACTTCGGAAGGGACACCTCATTCAACACCGACATCGACTCCTGACACCGATCACATGATCAAAATCTTCAACACACTCCTATCACCAGTATCCAAAGGACACCACATTTATGCAGACCGTTTCTACACCACATACAATCTCATTCAACACCTTCTCGACAATAACACTCACTTCACAGGCACTGTTCAAAAAGGACGAAAGAATTTTCCGCCGGAATTCAAAACACAAAATTTGAAATTTCAGGACAAAAAGTTTTACATGAACTCCACTTCTAGCATGTTAGCATGCAAGTGGAAAGACAAGAAAGCCAGGAAGGAATGCTTGACAGTGTCAACAGACGCAAGGGCTGTCTGTGTTCAGGTCACCTCCAGGAAAAACAAGACAACAGAAAAACCTGAACAAGTCGAGCATTACAACAACTTCATGAATGGTTGTGACCGAATGGACCAGATGACTTCCTACTATGGCCAGTACAATAGGAAAACCATCAAATGGTGGAAGAAATTATTCCACTGGATCCTAGAAATATGCCAGGCCAACGCCTTCATCTTATTCAAATTGAATAACGATAACGCCGGAAAAATGAAATTGTTGGATTTCAAGAAGGCGTTGATCACTGGCTTCACCGAGGCAGCAGCTTGTGACTTTCAACCTGTCACAAATCTGGGACCAAATGCTGTGCCTGTCAATCCAGTTGTGAGGCATTCCCAGGAGCAACACCTTATCCAATATGTGGATAAGGACATACACGCTGCGTCGTTTGCAGTCGTCCAGATCAGCGCAAACGAACTCACTTCGTTTGCTCGACGTGTCCTGGGCAGCCCCATTTACACCCCAAGGAGTGTTTTATGGCATACCATGCCAAACTGTAAATTTATGAACATTGTCAGTGTAATTATATTAGTTGTTGTAACTTTGTTGTAATTCTGTGGTGTAGATATCTGAAGAGACTATTTTTCGGACATATTTCTTCCATCGTTATGTGTTACTCTAATTGGTGTCAGACTCAAGGAATATGAACACGTACCATAAATCAAACTTATTTTCAAAGAAAATTGGATATACCACACATCTATGACAGTCAGAGGCTCCTGAAAGGAATTGGACTATTTTTTATCACTTGGTAAGTCAAATTTCTTATCTTCAATTTTTCACAACAAATTACATAATACATTACATAACAGTAAAATTATATTTCACATGTGAAAATCTTTATTCAAATTTGATATATTCAGTTTCCTCATTTGTTGACAAACAAATCCATATGTAACATGTAAGGGTTTTGTGCATGAGTGTGTCTCTGAGGTTCATTTTACTGTCCCCTTGTCTGATATCACTGCAAGAGAAAAATCAGCTGCAGTCCAAACTGCAAAATCAGGCCAATTTTTCTTGGTAGTCAAAGAGTTAAAAGATTTGCCTTTTTCATTACATTTACATCAACAAGATGATACTTATAGGAAAAGATGAGAAGACAAGTCTCTCTCTCTCTGTCTGTCTCTCTGCCCGTCTCTATCTCTTGCTGTCTGTCTCTCTCTCTGTGTCTGTCTCTCTCTCTGTCTGTCTGTCTCTGTGTGTGTGTGTCCCTGTCTCTGTCTCTCTCTCTCTCTCTCTCTGCATAATCCAAACACACAAACAGCCAAACACACTCACTCTCTAATGTGATTTTACCTTCCATTCTTACCTTGTCATTTTGCATGTAGAAGAGCGTTTGGTATTTCACCAAAGAAGTCTCATCCTCAATTTTCTTTGCCTTCAAAACCTTACGGGCGTCCTCCATAGAGGAAGGTTTGGCTTGGTAAATGATATACTTTGCAATGTCCTGATAAAGGGGAAAAATGCAAACGGCAAAAAAGGAAGATAGTTGAACAGTTTTGAATTTCCTGCACCTAATGAATGTCTAAAATTCATTCAAAGACGTTGCATTAAAAAGTTTAACCCATGAGACTAAACTTTTAGACTGCAACATCCCTATATAAATAATTTATCAGCTTTAAAAGTCCATTTATCTTTTCTAGACCAAAAGTCCATAAAATTGCAATACTGGCTCAAAGTCCAATCAGTCTTATCACATGACTCAGACAAAAGCCAAGAACAACTCTTAAATAAATTCCACCTTTCATCTACAGAATTTTGAGGAAAAGTATTAAAATCAGGGCTTCCTACCTTGACTGAAGAATCGCAAACATAAAAATGAAGAATTTCACATCAAAATGAGGAATGAATTAAAACTCATCGGATAGAATACATATATAGAGTCATTATGTGTCCCAGATGAGGGTCCAGATGAGGGTCACAATAACACTACTTAAATCAAATGCCTAATTATTCCCAAATAAACCCAAAACTGGATCTGACAGGAAGTCATGACCTGCAGAATGATGCATGCATTGCTGGTCTTGTGACACTCCTCCTTTCATTACAAGAATTTGGGGAATGAGGAATGCTAAATGGAGAATGCAGAATTGTGAAATAAACGGTTATTTTGAGTAGTGGTTCAACAAAATGTGTAATGGTAAGAAGCTGTGTAAACTTTTCTGGCCAGACGTCATCCCAAAGAGAGTCAATCAGTGGCACAGAGCTGGACAAGCATTGGCACGCGAGTGGTTGCAAGCCCCTCCAGGGTGCTTTCCCTCGTTCTTCAAGCTCTGTTTAGTTTTGAGAGTACTCAACATACGGACATTTCAACCAAAGAAAACTTTACTGCGTCACATGAATATTGTCACTATAAGCATCCCAAGGAGCCGAGAAAGAACAGGGACATAAAAGTATCGTCACCTTCGGGGAAAAGGGTTGTATGTGAAAAACTGGAAAAATGTACGTACGACTACGTTCCCGGACGGTGACGATAAAATCGTTGAAACTAATGCACTTGTACGGTATCATCGTTCATCACCATTTGCCCTTTCACCTCTCACTGGAGTACAGGCCACCAACAAGAGCTCTCCACCTGCCCCTGACCTGAGCTTCGGTCTCAACTTCATTCCAGCTGTATCCAATCTTTCTTAGGTCTACCTCCGGGTCCCTTTTCCATGTGCTTCTTTTTTAGTGTGGCACTTTTTCATTCCCCTGTGGGTTCCATCAGATGGCTTGATGTGTGATGTTTGTGTTTGGTTTCCTTAGTGCATGGCCAATTCACTGCCAGCACCTTCTCAACATTGACTCTTTGTTGTAGTCTTTTGCCACAGCTCAATGCTTCGAATCTTTTTCAGGGTAATGGATTTTAAGAATCTCTTAAGCATCTGTTGACATAACTTTGGATTCTGATTGTACTGTCAGGGCTGCCAACCCATGGGAATGAGAAAGAGTAATGGAGAATAAAAAAAAGAGTAATTTGAGGGAGAAAATCCTATTTCCCCTTATTTTAGATAGAGTTACACATGAATGAAACAAGACAACCCGATGGTAGGACTGCCAAATTAATAGCGCGAAATGCTGTGGCATCGAAGCAATATTCTTGTTTCTAATACCAGACATCAAATCTAAATATGGATATAAGCAAGACTACATAATAAACCATAAGGAGAAAATTGAATACCAATACAAATTATTACAGTTAGCAATAAAAAGAAGGTTGAAAAGTGAGTCCGGAGATTTACAGTAAACACTTTAGTTTTTACTTATCTAACTGTTACTGGCCGTATTTTATCGAAAATTACGGTAGACAACAATGAAAACTAGGAAAGCCTAATAATCACGATTATGATCCTAATGGCGTAATGTAGGCTTGGAAATCCCAATGATTATGATTTTTTCCTAATGGTTGGCAGCCTTGTACTGTACACAGACTATAAATTCATCTTTATCTTTCAAAGGCTTATTTTTCACAAGTTCCTGACCTGCGGGTGATCCGTCATGGCGGGCATCAGCTCCAGGCCATAGCCCACGATCACATTGTCCGCCTCTTTCAAGCACCAGCTTTGCTCCAGTTGTGATGT
The DNA here is from genome assembly GCA_031762655.1 of Doris verrucosa. Lineage (NCBI taxonomy): Eukaryota > Metazoa > Mollusca > Gastropoda > Nudibranchia > Dorididae > Doris > Doris verrucosa. The sequence goes on from JAUEKT010014784.1 coordinate 6,946, forward strand.
CCTAGATGGGAAAAAAATTTAATTAATTTTTAAAATCCACTTTATTCACCCCTGAAGGGAAATTGGTCTAGGTTTTTAATTTATCAAAAACTTAAGGTCATCGTAGGAACAGCGCCCCCAAATGAGATAAGTACAGTGTCCCCCGAGGGGATTCGAGCTCACTACCTCCCACATGCAACCCCAGCGCTTGACCACTAGACCTCTGTGACTGACAAGACCTCTGTGACTGACAAGACCTCTGTGACTGACCATACATGGCGATATGGTGAAAATGCAACAAGAAAAAAAGTCAATTGAGACGATATCTCATTATTTGTGATTTGTCTCAATTGGGACTGGGACATCTAATAAGTCATAGTTTTAATCCTTTTCTTATGATAATCGATGTTTTGTAGCAGTCAGACTGTATATACAGTTGCCCGCACTGAACTCAATGTCTTTCATTAGCTGCACATACGGTTGCTCACACTGAACTCAATGTCTTTCATTAGCTGCACATACGGTTGCCCACAGTGAACTTAATGTCTTTCATTAGCTGCACATACGGTTGCCCACACTGAACTCAATGTCTTTCATTAGCTGCACATACGGTTGCCCACACTGAACTCAATGTCTTTCATTAGCTGCACACACAGTTGCCCAGACTGGACTCAATGTCTTTCATTAGCTGCACATACAGTTGCCCACACTGAACTCAATGTCTTTCATTAGCTGCACATACCTTTGCCCACACTGAGCTCAATGTCTGTCATTAGCTGCACATACAGTTGCCCACACTGAACTCAATGTCTTTCATTAGCTGCACATACAGTTGCCAACACTGAGCTCAATGTCTTTCATTAGCTGCACATACGGTTGCCCGCACTGAGCTCAATATCTTTTATTAGCTGCACATACAGTTGCCCGCATTGAGCTCAATGTCTTTTAAGAGCTGCACATACGGTTGCCCCCGCCTCCAGGGTTAAGTACCTTGCATTACATTTTATTTTTGTATTTGCTGGAGAACATTGGAGTTTTCAGTTTTACTGGATGGCAAATTTGTGATGATAACTAGAAATAAGCATTCAAGAAAAGTCCATCTAATTATAAGAAACTTACAGTGGATGAGAGACAGACTCAATGGTGTTCTTCACGACGTCCTCCACAAATGGCGCGATGGGCAGAGGAGTGTGGTTCACAAGATTTAATACAGCCGTTATTTTTTCCTGGTGAGGGAAAGGAATTGAAATAAGGGACAACTTTTCTGTAACACAAAACAAAACTGTTAAAGATTAAGATTTCTATAATGCACAAGTCAAGTCATCAAGGAAATGATGCTCAGCAGTGAGCCCATTCTTGCGCTGAGACAGGGACACAATTTACAAGTCAAATGTATTTATCATCAGTTTGATATTTTGAATAACACAGTAGTAGTTGGAGTCGTTAAATTTTGAGAAATATTAAATGCAACACTCTTGCTTCAACTTTTTAATATTTTTTTTTTAAATTTCAGCATTCCTTTGACTTTGACAACAAAAAAAACAAACAATTTTAAAATTTCACAGTGGCTGAATGAAAGGTGTCGCTCCAGGGTAGTCGGTACTGAGATTCACACACTGAAGTCGGCTGCGAGATGACCAATCGCACTGAATTGGTACTCTAAAAAAAGTTTTAACTTTTTGTGTTGTTGCCTTTGACAACCAAAATAAGATAAATTTACCCTGCAATTTATTTCTTTAACCGTCAATTTTTCAAAGAAAAAACAATTTAATCTTTACGAAATTAGCTTTATCACCATGGTAAGTTTCAACGCCATCAGTCAATGAACAGCCGAAATCAGGATTTCAATGTTAGTGTAATAGATTCATTTACACATGAGTAGGTAGAAGCAATAGGGGGTTTGCTCAAGGAAAATATGCAACGATCACAGGTACAAGTCGAACCCAGTCCCTCTCAGTCAGCAGTGTCACACTGACACCTCAACCAAGTAGCCTCCATATGACATCTTTTTACGTTGCATATAAAACCCTTTCCGAACAAACCCGTAGCCAACACCAATCGACACTGACAAACAGCTTTATCTTCACCTTTGGATCTTTGATGACTCCTATCAAGGCTTGAATTTTGCACTCCCAGCCTGAGCCTCCAGTTCTGCCTTGCACCAATCTCTCTAGAAGATCCTGTGGAGAGGAAAAAAGGATGGCTCAGACTCATTCTTTTCGGCCTTTCCAATCAAACCAACCATCAGTCAAACTTTTCACCCCTTTCCAAGAGACGACCATTTTCCAATCTCTCCAGCTCCGAGCCACCCTGGTCTCATCTCCACAAAAACATCCAGCCCCCTGTCAGTCTTTCACCACTCAACATATCCATGCCTCTTGTGGCCTGCCTTTGACTCTTGCACCAGGTTGGTTCCATTGTCATGCCTGTCTAGTCATCTTTCGAGCCTGGGTGGGTGGGTGGGTCCCAGGTGGGTCCCAGCCCACACCGAGCCCACACCCAGCCCAACTTGTGTCAACTAATTTCCAGCTCAATCCGTTTTCAGTGAACAAGAAACCTTATTTCGAAAGAATGCGTTGAAAATGCATTATTGAAAAGGATTTCAAAATAACTTGAGAAGAAAAAGCCTTCACTTTATCAAAGGCCTGTACCAGTATTTATATTTAAAAAGTTACCACCTTTCATGGCCAATTAGATAAACTTATATAGATCACAACATTTATTAAGGGATTAATTCATAAAGTGAAGATGAGAGGCGAAAATATTTTAATTTGTTTTCCCATGTTATTAAGAAAAAAGTTTCAGTGCATCTCATACTAACAATCTTATATTATGCAGGAAAAAACTTTTAGTACATTTGGTGCTAAAAAATGTTGAGTTTGATCGCAAAACAACTTATCACATCATGCCTATTGTGTAGTTTATTCCTTCTGAGCACAACAACACAACAAAACAAAAGAACTGAAGGTCCTTTGACAAATCGTTAAATCAATTTGTACCAGCTGCTGTTGTTAAAAAAAAACTATACATTTAAAACGTTTTATTTCAGTCAGCTTACTGTTAACACAATTCTTATGTTGTATTTTTTCATTAGGCGAATGATGTACCATGCCTATTTATGTCTTAGATTTACTCTCTCTTTGCCTTGTTGTTTTCATTCAAACTTTTACCTTATTAAAATTCTTTGTAAGCTATGATGTTTAAACATGCTCACTGTTGTAAAGCGCTAAGAGCCCTTATTTGGGATTAAGTACGATATCAAATGTACATATTATTATTATCATTATTATTATCATTATTATTATTATTATTATTATTATTATTATTATTATTATTATTACTATTATTATTATTATTAT
>JAUEKT010014895.1:0-10282 GCA_031762655.1 Doris verrucosa
CCCCCCCGCCCCCGCCCCCCCCCCCCCCCCCCCCCCCCCCCCCCCCCCCCCCCCCCCCCGTATCACATCTGCTGCAGGAGTGTTTATGGCTGACAAGACCAACAATATTTAACCAGTTGTGTCATAATCATCATTATTATTAAGTAGAAGCTATATGGAAAGTTTTGTGTATAGAAAAAAGGAAAGCTGGTGAGACTGTTAAATCTGATGATGACGATGCAAGCCAATGGCCCAAAGTCAAGCAAGTGATGAGCTGTCTATAGAGACCTTGTCCATTTACCTGTTACTCAGCAGAGCACCCAGAACCATCAAGCTGTCTTCCATGAGGGCCACCGTCTCGGAGGTCGTGTCACCTGATCAAACAACAGTTTGCAATGTGAGAAAATAAGTTTACTGTATGAATGGGGGTGAACAAAATAATGCATTAACTTTCATTAAAAAGAAGCAATCAAACTAAAATGGATGAAATAAAAACTAAAACAGAAGTAAATCATCTTAGATGGTTTGGCATGTCAACGGGATGAATGACTACAGAATAGCTAAGGCAGTATATAGTTTGAAAGCCCAAGGTAAGAGGTCAAAAGGTGGACCCAGGTAGGAAATAGAAAGAAGATACATTAAAGGTTTATGGTAATATTTTTGTCCGTCCATTCTTAGCACCTTCTCGTGTTTGTTCATAAGGGGGCTATTTAATTACTTCCTCTATCATTTACTGCTTTGTTTAACGCCACATGCCTCACATGTAGGTCTATGATCTAGCTCAACAGCCAAATCAAGATGGTAAATTCTCAGCTGAATTTTAGCCCTTTGAATTGAAATGTTCTCCTTCAATATTTCCCTCTCAGCAGCAAAAACAAAACAAAAAAAACTACTTTCTGTGAAAAAATAAGTATCGGGGTCAATTCTAATAACAGAACAAAAACCAGTCTGATACTGATGGAATCTGTACTGATGGCAGGTATGTTCTATGACTGCTGGTGTTTAACCCACCCCTGAAAGGTTTTCCCCCAAATCTCTCTCAAGAATGTGATTGGCAGAAAACTCTACACAGGTCAAAGGATGTCTTCAAATAATGATCAAATACTAAAATTCTTTAGAATTTCCTAATCCTCAAGCAATACCCTTGAGCAGAAGTTCTCCTCTGGTCTTGAAGTTGCCGAACTGGAAAGTCTGAGCACTCCACTCGTTGATGACTTGTTTGAGTTTGGCTTCGATGTCCTTTTCTTTGACGGCAGAGATACAGACATCCTGTGTAGGGTAAAACAACACAAACGGAAGTGAAAATGTCGACAGGGCTGGTCAAGTCATTCTAAACTATTTGCTTTTCTCAAACTTTTCATGCATCTTTTGTGCATTAATTATTTCATTGTTTTTCATTGTAACGATAAAGAGCGGCTGTTTGTAGAGCAGCTTCAGCGTTCACGCCCAGGCCCGTTACAGACATGACTGTAACTAATGTACAGCTCTTCTTCCGTACTGACACAACGACTTTGAAGACGCCCCGTAAAAGACCACTAATGGAAGAAAAAAAAACCCCAACACCCCCGACACCACCGCCGTACCTCAATGTCCTCCTTGTACTGGAGGAGGGGTGCCTTCATGAGGTCCCTCAGCAGGAAGCCCTCCGACTCCACGTCGAAGGAGTGGCCCGTGATCTGGGCGATGCGCTCCCAGTGCCGCGTCTGCATGGCCTTGTTAGCCATCATCTCCAGCAGGGGGCAAGTCTCGTTGAAGTCGTCGATGGTCTTCCTGAGGTCCTCGTACGCCTGCCATTCCTTCAGGGCTTTCGGCAGCTTGCGACATCTGCGGAGGGGGGAGCAATTTATTTACAGAGTATTCCCAAAGAACAAAACCTCGTATACCAACGATATTGTGTTTGAAAAAAAAAAAGTTATTTTCGTTTTTCAAAAAACTAGTTTTATGTGGAATACTGTGAAGAAAATGGCAAATTCAGTCCCCACAAAAGCTTTATCTAATCAGCTTTTTATTCTACCTACTAGAGAATGAAAACAACCAGCCTTAGTTCAATGTGAGAAAGCAGTAATGACCAGCATTATTTTAGTATATATCGTCTGTGGGGGATCAAAACCTCGAATTCCACATTTTGGGCCAGAATGACATTATGGTAACATAAGATTCATCTTCTTAGAATTTATCATCTGGTGAGATTCCTAATGGGAAAAAGCAATTTGTATAGAGAATATTCCCCAATAAACCAAACCTTGTATACCTATACCAATGATATTGTGTTTGAATACAAAAGTTATTTTCATTTTCCTAAAAATCATGTTCGTGTGGAACACGACGTTTTGACCATCCAGACGATATGAACGATGAGATGGTCCGGGAGGGTTCTATGTTCATAGAGACTCAAAAGGGACTGCACAAAAAACAACAAAAGGTTGGTATACATTAAGATCTGTTCCCATGAGCCATCGAATGCCTTTCTATCTGCCTGCAATGAAAATTGTCTCCAATAACCACCTTGAATGATTACGCCCCCCAGTGAGCGAATATATTATAAGACAAAAAGTTTTGAACCGTCATACATAAGCAACAGACAAGATGTCTTAATCATGTGTTCTTCAGAACTCTCAATTCCAGCAAGTATACGTTTGACTAAGTTTTGCCAATATGTAGCATACATATTCATGTGAAAAAATATAGTTGACTGTTGTTACAGAATGGTTCAAAATACTCGTAAATAATATAATCTTCAGAAAAATAAATTATATGTGCCTTGCTATAAACCCTCATTAAAGTCCTCTACATCATCAAGAAAGCTAATTTATACTTGTAATGGACAAAATATAGAATTCTTAAGGGATTGCACTACTAATTTAAATCTTACTTTAACATAAAATCTGGATGAAAGAGCAGGCACCATTGTAGCAGCAATAAAGTTTGTAAGAGCGTGCGTTGAGTGAAGGAGAAAAAGGCATCACGCGAGACATAAGTGTGAGCCGGCCAAATGTTTTACACTGTGATAGTGATAAAGACATGGGCTACCGTGACGTCTGTCATCGTACTTATTGAACTCTTTCTTATCGCTTCAATTACACCTGAGGAACTCTCACTCTCAGTACTATTACAAGTGTTTGATCCAATCATAGAGTGGATGTGGAGTTAAAGCTCCAGTGACAATAACAGTAAAGTGACGGCATGCAAAGTGACATGAAAGAGAAAAGACTTGAGTGACATTTGACCCAAAACAACACCAACATCACGTCCCATGGCAACTAGTCAAGAAGGAAGAGGAATCTGAAAATTGGACATAAAAAGAAGAGATGTCTAAACCGAATGAAAATCGAGTGTAACAAAACCAGCCAAATGTTTGGGTGGTCTACCCTTTTCTTGCTAATGTATGGCAGGCTGCCCAAAAAAATTCTCTAGTTCTATTCGTCTTCCTTAAATTACGCTTAAATATCTATTTCTATACAGATTCTCCTCTATATGTGGTAATTACCTGCTGCAAATTGTGTTCTATTTACTCGAAGGAGAAGTTTAAGAATTGATAAATAAGAATTGATAATTGATAAGATTTTTGGGACGATAGCCCTCACACTTATGTTGCGTGAGATGAAAGCCTTTCATGCACGATTTGACAACGTTGAGTTTTCTGAGACTAGCGGGCTAGGATTGTCAGTGAAAATCATTCATTCAAAACAGATATCAAAATCAAATTCTTACCAAAAAAAAATGTTTCAAACAACATTGTGATCAGGTAGAAACAATACTGCTTGTGACAGGCTACGTAAGAGATTTCAGTGTTATTTGTAAAAAAAAAAAAAATAATAATCTGTGTACTGACTAATTGTGATTTGTCTTTACTCATGCTCGTAATGAAGAAGCCTCAAATTAAGATGTGATCTCATGAACTCATTCTCATCAATAAAAAAAATAATCTTCAAAACTATGAGGCCGATGTTCTCACCCTTGTTTTGTTGGAATCCTTAGAAAAATTTGAATTAAAAATAATATCACATTAGGCTTATTCCTCTCTAGCTTATTTTTCTGAATTGATAATTAACAAACATTCATGGTCTAAATAAGCTATGGCTATCAAAAATTCTTACTCGAGTGTCTTCACAACTACTCAACTTCGTACACTAACTAATAATCACCAATAACACCTTCACATACGGGTAACTTAAAAGACAGTTCATAGGTTCTGTATCTCCCAATTTAACTAGATTGTAGCAATGTTTCCTAGTAGCTATATGATCATTGATATCTCTGTAAATTTGCCATATCTCAGTAATTCACAATAGTTTCCATGTTTAAATGAAATCAAGTGTATAATATCTACTAATTTCATAGAGGATTACCAACTTTTAGACATGATTTTATCAAAAGTGAAGTTGAGGAGATATTACTTTATCACACTAAATCTCCAACGTCCTTAAAAATTAGCTTTTTTTTCTTCTAAACTAAACATTTTAAATTGAAAAACTATAACAAGAAATACAGGAAACAATTAAGCAGACTTCAATACAAACGAAACAAACAAAAAAAACAATGACCATCTACCAAACCAACCGTACCTGTTCTGGAAGTCAAGAAGCTCCAGGTTGATTTTCTCGATGTCGATATCGGACCACGGGATGTCGTAGTAGCCGTTGACGTTTTCCAGCACGGCGTTGTAGAGCTGGTAGAGTTTTTGGAGCAGGTTGAGCTCCTTCTTGATGCGCATGAGGTCCGGGTACTCAGTCACGCTCAGCCCAAACAGCTCCTCGCCTCCAGAGTAGGTGACATACTTGCGGTACAGCTCGTCGAAGCGTGCCTGGTAGATGTTCAGGCGGTCCGAGGCCTCCCTCGGGGGGATGCCGTCCTCCATGGGACCACTTTGTGAGACGAAAAGTGAGGGTATAAGCAAATTTGCCATTCATGCATCGTTGGCGCTCTAAAAATGACATTACAATTTCTTGCCATATTCATTGTAGTACCAACATAAACCATAAGGGGTGCTGCAATCCTTTTTTTTACGGTAAGTAAAACTAAAAAAAGAAAAAAGTAAAGCAACTCCTGGCGCCATTCAAATCATCACCATCTCACAAAGGAGTGTATCTTAAAACATACCGTTTTTGAGTTAAGGTCATTACAGAACATCTGGCAAGCCACACGTGTTCTCTCAAACAAGTGTATCTCTAGCTTTAAAGACAACAAAGTCGTGAGTAAAACAACTTTAGGCGTAACTGTATCTGTAAAGAATAGCCAAGAGTTAAGATGGATTTCTGAGAAATGTACGAAAGCCAGATAATTCCCCTTTTTGAGATAGGCAATGAAATGAATGAGAAAGCAAGCTACTTTTTTCAATACTATAAATTAATTTTTCAGAATAGGACATCACCGAACCTCACTAATGTAGCTATACAGTTTATGTATCCTTTGTTATGTCTTCAATTATTCTGTTATTATACTTATTATTTTCTAAACAAACAAAAAAACCAAAAAAAAGGAGAGTAAGGTTACATTATAATTTTCAAAACTTTACTTCAAATCATCATCTCTTAAAATTTAGTTTAAATATCAACAACTAAGGTTAATTTACAGTTTTACATTTTCTACTACTGATAGTTTTCAAAATTGTGCGACACATTTCAAAACCCTGAGATCACCATTACGGTGGACGGGGTTTTACTTCAAACAAACAAACAAACAAAGACATTTAAAAATATCTTTAAAAAATTCTCAGCCGTTTTAAATTTTAACTACTGGCCAGATACGAAACAAACTGGTACGTACGAGGTGTCGTAGGAGGAGACAAACTCGTTGTTGTCGATGATGAATTGCTCCACCCCTTGTAGCAAGTCGGCCTTGAAGGCAGGCTGGATCTGGAGGAGGTGCTGCTGAATGGTGGTAGCCTGCAGGGATGGAGGGATGGAAGGACGGAGGCAAGAGAAAGGAGTGAGAATATTAACACTTGAAAATCCTTTTTAATTTCAATGGGATGTTTGGCAAAGGAGAATTTATGGAAAGAGTGAGAATTCACGCTTGAAAGCCTTTTTAACTTCAAGGAGATTTTTTAAACAGAATTCATGGAATGGTACATGTGTGTCTATTATACATTATACGTATTTCAAAGTTGATAGAGTGTGTGACATTTAAATATGTGCTACACCAAGGGCATTTATTACTATTACTGTCATCATTACAATTATTGTTATTGTTGTTATTATTATAATTCTTCTTCTTCTTCTTCTTCTTCTTCTTCTTCTTCTTCTTATTATTATTATTATTATTATTATTATTATTATTATTATTATTATTATTATTATCTTCATTATCATTATCATTACCATTATCATTATTATATCATCATCGTCGTCACCATCATTATCAATATTATCATCAAAATTATGATCATTTTTATTGTAAAATTGTCGCGCCCAACATACATACACAGACACACACACATACTCATACACACCCATGCGCATATGAATAAAATGCCAAAAGATTACGTTTCTTATCTATGTAATGATTGTCTTTCCTTCAGAAACTTGCTGCGACTTTTAAATTCTTTCCTTGAGGTTATGATGGTTCTCACTTACGTCAAGTTGCTCTATAGAGTCTTGTGGGAGTTGAATGCACTTAGTTATAATCTGAATGTTTACCTTATTTTGACACCCAAAATGGCTTCTCTTTTTTCCCCCCTTAATTATATACATTGTTTCACAGACCACATTAAAAAATCAATGATGGTTACGACTAAAACAGAGAAATAAACAAATCAAGCCACATGCATCTTGGTTAAGATTCAACGGTTGATGTCATGTTTTGATTTCTGTACAACAAAAAAAAGAAAGTATTTATTGAAAAGGTAAAGAAGAAAACCTTGAATAGCCCATTAAAGGGTTCATAAACCAGACACTTTTCAAGTATAAATCAATAAAAAATAATTAAAAATAACGTTTTAAGAGACTAAAATTAATAATTGGAATGAGTATGAAGACTCAAAAATGTAGGGAGGCAACAAATGAAATGAGATACTATTAAGGAATAAACATATGGACAGTTATAAGGGCATGTGAATGTGACAATGTAATGTCCCTTTAGGGATTAATAATGTTAAATTGAGTTGAATTGAAATGATTTGAATAAACTTTTGTTAGTCTTTTAACAATGTGTTTTCTTATCAAAAATCATGTTTGCTTAAATACAAAGGCTCTTGAATGCTACAAATTAATGTTTTTGACTGAAGATGAATAATTTTGAGGAAAATCAAGTTTGAATTATGTTTAAAAAAAATAAGAAAAGAAAATGATGAGAATAAGAAAAATAATGTTAGAAGAATTGCTACCATTAAGTATATCAGTAAAAAAAATTGCCTTTGAATACTCAACAACCCACAAACAGTGAGGCAAGGGGCTTGAGACGATAAGTAAATGACAAAGTAATTGAATAGCCCCATAATCACAAAGACAAAAAATGATGAATAGTAATAGACAAAAAAATATCTTGATGTAAACAGGAACCGACCCCGTAATCTTTGCGTTCGCATCCACCCCCTCGTCGCCAAAGAGAACTTTCTTGAACGCTTCCTCTTTGTTTTAAGGTGGTAAATCAACAATTTATCTCAACAGCCGTGTGTTATCAACGCAAACATATTAAAATCAAAGAGATAAACTAATAACTTATAAAGTAGCGTCATCTACTCTTGTTATGACTCCTAAAACTACATACGGCTTTGTACAATATAGCTATGATAACTAAAACGGTATTGTAACAACAAATGATATGAAAGTAAATGTAAAAGAAAGCTCATGAATCGCAATCTCAATCTATGTTTACCTTGCCTTGATACCACGCCAGGTGTTTGAGACTGCAAAGCCAAAGCAATCAATCACTTCAACAAAAAGAAAATTCAACGTCTAAAAACAAGAAGCTTTGACTTTCATTAAAAAATATTTTAAGGCCTTCAAATCTATTTTTGGCACCTCCATAAAAGGCACTGAATAGTATTGCATATTTTTTACCCATTAATCCAACCTGCAATAATTGGAACAATTTTCTAAATCAACTCATATCTGGGACTGTGTTTGTTTGTTTGTTTGTTTGCTTGTTTGTTGTTTGTCTACTTGCAATTCACCCCAATAACCTTTTGCGGGTGAAATATCAAGAGTGAAATTAAAAGGAAAGAGCAAGATGATTGTGCTGATTTAACATAAGATCTATCAGATGGCCATTTTACATCATTATCAAGTAAAGCGAAAGTGCTAACCTTTCAATTCCTACCCTGACAATGACAGCCACTGCTGCTATTGTCTTCCAGAATTACTGTTGGGACTGCCTTCATGTTTTGTCTGTGACTAGTGTGACTCATCAAGAACCCTGCTTGTTTATCAATTGTCAAGAAACTTAAATCTGAATCTATGATCACCTCAAAATAAAATAGTTCAACAAAGTCAAGAATGGGGAAGTATGGAGAAAAGCAGAACAAGAACCTATGGGAATAGAAATGTAATATATCGAAAAAACAGAAGATCGATAGGACACACATTATGAAAGCCTAGAAATAACATCAGCAGGACAGCCCTGCAATGGAATCCATCTGGCAAGAGGAGGAGAGGAAGGGTAAAGTCCACCTGAAGAAGGGAACTCCTTGAAGAGCTGAGAAAAAATGGAATGTCCTGGTATGAAATGGAGAGGCTGGCTAGAGATAGACGAGGATGGAAAAGATTTCTTGGCGGTTCATGCCCAAAATGGGACAAGGACTAGAAAGAGAGAGATGATTATCTTTGATTGAAACAGAAAGAGTAAATAATATTCATTTTGATATAAGAAGCGACAGAGGTAGATTACCAGCAGAACCTACCAACCAATCCTCTCCCACCCTTTACCCCCATTTGAAATTTAACAAAAAGTATGAATGCTCATACTTTAATCCAACAAACTGATCTATCATTAACCATCTTACTCTTATCTTTGCTTGTTTGCTCAACATGGAATTTGTAGTGCTTTAAAACCTACATCAAAGAGCTTTACAAAAGTTCACCACAGCACTTCTATTTAAATCAAAGTGTTAGTCTTTGAGACAGGGGGTATGGACTCACAAGCGTTAGATTTGTTTGGGGAAAAAACAAAAAGGGAAAAGAAAAAGGACGTAGAGAAAATGGTGTGAAATATGTACAGAGACAATACTTTTCAACATATCGTTGGTGCTGTACATTAAACATAACATAACTGGGATTTCTGAGAAGTTTACTTTTATACAAAAATAAACTGCAGTGGATGTAGTGTATCACCTTGTGACTTTATTTAAATGTATAAGAAAGCAACCTTCTTCTTTTGGCACTCTAAGTTTACTTTTCAGAATAAACAACACATCTGCGAAAATTCACTTGAAGTTGCTATATGATTAAAGATCAGCACACCCAATGCGCTTTTTAATAAATAAAGAAAGAAAGAAAGAAATGAAGAGTACATGTATATATCGCTTATACAAAAGAGCCCTCAGCACTTTTTATTTGGTAAAGCACAGTGTTTCGGTGGAAGAGAGTAGTTCTTCACATAAACTTACTCTCAATTGCATGAATTTATTTCTTTTGAAATACATAATTTAAGACATCATAAGAAGAGCGTTTAGAAACACAGCGACAGTAGTTGAGCAGGACGCCGAAAGCGTTGAGTTACGCAAATAAAAACACAGCCATACGCAATCCACTCCAAACATTAATCGGAGCTTATTAAAAAAAACACATAAACCATCTGTACCTGAGTGGCCAGCTTCTTCCAGCCGTAGGACAGCGAATCCACGCGCTCCGCATTGCCGTCGTTGAAGAAGATGTTGTAACGATTCAGCAGGGCGTATGTCTCTTCCACAGGCGTGATGGTCATGTCGATGCGGATCTCGTTCTCGCGGATCTCGTTGAGGGAGGCCATGGCGGCCCTCACGTCGTCGAGGTCCTTGATGGGGAGTGAGAGGCGCTTCATGAGTCCGTCCACAAAGTCGTTGATCTGGTCCATCTCCTGGCCGCACTGCTCATTGAGGGCCTTGGCGTAGGCCAGCTTCCAGTTGCGCGTCTCCGTCACCAGCGACATGCGCAGCTGCTCCGTCAGGAAGATCACCGAACCCACGCGGAAGCTGGGAACAATCTCCTCAATGTCCATCTCAAGTTTCTGGAGGCAGAGAAGAAAAAGATGCATCGCTTGGGATATGATGATGGTGATGATGATGATGATGATGATGATGATGATGATGATGATGATGATTATGATGATGAGGATGATGAGGAGGACGATGATGATGATATTCATTTGTATGGCGCTCAAATCCATG
>JAUEKT010015006.1:0-10281 GCA_031762655.1 Doris verrucosa
CCTAAATATTCAAAAGATCTGTGACCATACGATAACAGTTTTTTCCTTCTTTCTTCCAAAATTTTAGAGTCTAAACTAGATCTTAAGGCACGTGGAGGCACAGAGACAGAAACGAGATCTGATAAATAATTTGGAGCTGTTCCATTAAGATAATTAAAAAGTTTGTAAGGAACTATAAGAAAGATGAGCCACATGTACACAAGTTTGTATTGATGTATCACAAACACAAAAGCAGCATCCAAAATCTTAAATTATTATAAAGAAAACAACAAAAACAACCCACTCTTATAACAATCACCCACATCATTTTCCCCACACAATTAAAATCCAACCAACAACGTTCAAGAATATAGAAAAGGAAACCAGAACGACTTGTAATCATATCCTAAACCAGGCAAGAAAACATAACAAACCCCTAACAAATCAAACCCTTCAGACTTACTTCCTCAAGGGCTTTTGAACTCTTTACAATGAATACTTACCTCGTGAAGTCATGCTGCATTTCAAAGGAAAACAACCAATTTGCCACAGACGAGCAGTCAACAACTTCTGTGCGCAGCAATTTGTCAACAAGCAGCACCAACATCTGGGAGAAAATAAAAAAGAGGATAATCAGAACTTTTGGTGTGATTCATGCCTCCCATAACCTGCATCAACAAAAGCTTACAAGGCAATCAACTTTTGAACTCAATAAATAATATTTCAGTTGATTTGCAAACAGGTGCTTCGTAATGGTAATCATACTGTCAAATCGAGTACTATTATTAGCATTAAATGGGTGTATTCCACAAGTGTACAACAGATCTAGTGGCTTATTGAGTGCTGTGTGTGTTTAGTATCATCTCCAGATTTAGGTCGGCATTTGCTCTTGTTAAAATTGTCATTACATTTTTCAGTTCCAATGATCATTATGACAGCAATATTACGTACAATATGGTTTTGCCACAGAACCCACCTGTTGATTGTTTTTCCAACACTCGTACAGAACTTTCAGCAAACAAATTTTGCCATCATCAAATTCTGCCAGAGACTTCAAATTGGGATGAAATCTAGTGAAGAGATGGAAAATACAATAAAAATCATACCAGACAATAATTATGCATGCAAAGGCAAGAAAACCACACGGTTCTGTGGTAATAAGGATACTTAAAAAATGTTATCACTTACACAAATGTTTTCATAGATTGAAACTTAAACAACATAAAATGACGAAATGTCTATTTCTTTCCCCAACTACATGGACTATAGAAAGAGAAAAAAAAAAGCAGTAATGTATAAATGTTGAATGTAGGTTTGATCAAGCTCATTAGTTTGTAGATTGTGAGTGATAAGTCAGTTGGTGATCAATATTATAAAATCATTATCAAATAAAAATAAAAATTGAGTGTAACTAGAATGCAGATATTTTTTGTAAGGATTTGACGTTGTTATGGCAGAAAAATCCATCTTCACTTACTTAGCAAGTGCAGCAAATGAATGACTTATAGATTTTGATCCCAGATGAAGAAGTGTTGAGAAAAAGACATCAATCTTTAATGGATTGAAGTATGGGTTGTCTGAAAAGGGATTGTTGGAGAGAGAAAAAAAGAGTTACACAATTTTGATACTAAATGACATAATCTAGAGCATTTCATCAATACATTGAGAAGTGTACATCTTTGCTATATATTTACTAACATTAGACAAAAAGAAAAACCAATGAGTATGAGAGGGATGGATTACAGTGATAAAAAAATTATAAATACTAGCGAAGAACACTCCAGAATTTTATAGGAGAAATAAATAAAGGAAGCATAACTTTTAATAGATTATTAGAACAATCTTGAAGCTATCATAAAGTTCAATATAACAATACAACAATTTATGCATGGATACACACTTCTATAAAGCTGATTATATTATGCTGTTTTGAGAAAGGCATGTCATCTTTTATCAACCCTGATAATTTCTTTCTTATTCTAATCTTTTGGATTTTGGATTTCAAAGGGCATTTGTGGATAAATAATCCACAGCATAATGGGGCTTCTGTGAACCGTGTAATCAATATTCACTATAGGCACTATAACCAGGCTTCAAAAATTCCACCAACTATTGGAATAAATTTAAAATATATAACTATGGAACAAATATACTGGAAAAAAGAATGCCTCACCATCATATTGCATTTTACATTCCAAATGATATCCTGTGAATCATTGTCAAAGGAACATACAGACCTCTTCATAATGATACATTTTTAAATAAGCATAATGAATAAATTTATATGGGTACCCCTTGCCAGCCACTTCATCGCCTTACCATTTTCTTGACCATTTGAATAGACATTCGGCAGATCTTTGATTTCCATAGCCGCCTCATCTGGAGTACATTTTGATTTGATGAGAGCCATGACTTTGTGAGCACCTGTTGTTCCTGGCAGTGAGCCTGAAATAAATCATAGGCAATAATTGCATGAAGCATAACTGAAAATATTCTCAAGCTTATTAATAGCAGGGGGAAAAAAATTTGCAGTATGAAAGACGGGCATCTTGATCTTACTTCAATTGCAAGTTATTAAATGTTTGAAGGAACTCAATTGTTCTATGATTTTATGGAAATGAAGTCTCTGGGTTGAGAGGTTGAGCTGAAAATGCTAATTTTCTGATTTGTACATGTTCATTTAGACCATAAAATTGACTACAATTCGATACCAAAATCATGCCTGTACTAATTTTTTGTACTTTGTAGCTAGTAGCTATACTCCACTATATTAAGTATTTAATCATCAGAGCTATTGTCTGTCATAGGAGACTGCAAGAATGGGCGTAGCCTGGGTGTTTCTTCAGCTTTGTTCTCCCCCCCCCCCCCACCCCACAACTCCCCGACAAGTGAAGAGTCATGGGAAGGAGTATGATTAAGTAAACAAAGTTGCATAACACTTAAAACTGAAATGAGTTTTTGCCTATAAATGTCTGAATAAATCTAATTTTTCTTAATCCATTCAAATAAAATTTGGTATGAATACAGCTTTTTCCAACTTGAAAAAGGCTATGTAATTAATTTTTGATAGTGAATTGAAGAAGTAAATATTGGTTTTGCATGATTTCATTGCTGAAGGGGAAACAGTTAAATAAGTTAGATCACTGGGTTCAAATCAAAGGTGACAAACATTTCCATGGCAATTGGAAGAAGCCTTGCCACACACCAAATCTAGAAATTTGTAGTCAGTGACCCAAGAATTAGCAGATAGTGAAAAAAATTAGTAACCCCCTTATAAACTTAAAAATTCCCGAATAATCACAAAATGATAGTCAGATAGTGCAAAACTGGCCTGAAATTGCACGAGGCCATATTCAATATTCATAATATCGTCGGTACTGACTGACAGGACTAGCTCAAATATAAGAAATCTCACATCCAGTCACTGATTGTCATACATTTAAATCTTGTTATTTTTATCTGTGAAATTTTATTACGAATATATAAGGCCAGTACCACTATGAAATTTGAATGTCTGATATTCATAGTGACCCATACATTTTCGTAAATTCGTAGCGAGGGAGTGTCTTTTGTAAAATATGAAAATTTCATGTGGTTTGATAAGTCTGAATAAGAGTCAATTCTATGATTCACTTCAGCAAATAATGTCTTACCAACCTGTTTAAATATTCTTAACACAAATTGATATAAACAAACCGAAGCGTATATTATAAACAAAACGCATGAGCAGCTGCTAACTGAAGGTCGATTGCTGTAATGGAGCAAATAAATTGTCTTTGAGATTTATCTTTCATTACAACAAGCAGTCTTCAGTAAGTTTGGCTGCTCGGCTTTATTTATTATGTATCTACATTATCTGATCTGCCAAGAGGCATGTTCATAAGCAGCCATATGAAGTGGAAAACAATTTAAATTCCCTTGATGCGACTAATTATGCAGGTAACATTTACCAGCTCCTTCTTCTTCATATCTGTAAGCATGTTTCGGTTCGGCCGGCAAGAGTGCTTCAAATGATTTTGGCACAGACTCGGTCACTCTTTGATGGTAAGAAAATCTTAGAAGAGAAAATAGAGAATCACTGGTACTATATCATCCTCGATCAAGCATAAGAAATTCTTGTATGCAAATTCCTGATAAAAATTCTTCTGGGGTCCGATAGTGAGAAAAAGAGTATAAATTACTGTTGGCATATACAATCTTTGCATGCAGCACAGTATTGCAGGAAGTGCAAAAAAATTATGAATTCATTCTAATACAATTATCTTTGGTTAAAGCGAATGTGTAATTGACATTATTCCTCTAATCCCCAGGAGCAGTGTGACTAAAATGGAAAATGCTAAAACATCTATGGACAATAAAACACTGCTGTTTGTATTGTTCTTGTTACTATGACTATCGCCTCTGTGAACAATTTCTTTTCCTTTTTAAGTGCAACATTTACTCTCAATTCTCAATTCACTGGTCCAATGTCATTGATAAAATATAAGGAATTTGGGTTCCTCATTTATTGATTAGTAAATCAACGACTCAGATGTGAACTTGTTACTATAGATGACATTGACTGTGATTGTATCTTCAATACACAGTGTAAGCTAGACATGACATGCATGTTGGTACTTCAAATGAAAATGCTATTCGTTAGTTCAAATCTGACAAATCATGTGGAAAATGGAAGTCAGAAATAATTACCTCAGGGCCTTCTGCAACACCTCACGGACAAACTTAGATTTGGGAGCGTCTGCATCCAGATCGACACATTCTCCCCAGTCATTCCAACTCCAATGATACTGGAAATTACTCAAATGGTATGAAAACCACTGAACAAATCTGTTATAATGAAGAGACAGAGAACATAATAATGATGACATGAGTAATAAAGCAGAGAGCAAGGGGATCATCTTTCAACTTTTGTTTCAAATTAGGTGGATTTTAAGCCAGTAAATAAAGAATTTAATTCATTATTAGTTTACAACATTGCAATTTATATGAGCAATTCTTCAATCGAGAAAAGATTGTGTTTAAATATTTATCAATGACAGATGAATCCAATAAAATAAATTAAAAATTCCAAACAGTGATGCAGGATTTCCTAAAATTTAAGAAAACATTTGACACTTTAGTACTATGAATGTAACACAGTGCGTAAACGAAAAACATGAATATATTTACCTCTCTATGCAAATTGAATGCATAGTATCAATTCTCTCATACAGCATTTCTGATGCTTGTGCGAGCTATTTGATGGTTAAGGCTTAGAACGGGCCAATACAAACTATTATTAAAGGATTAAATTTTTTAATGCAATCTCAAAAGGGCATATATACATTAAACAAAAACATTCACAATCAAGATCATCCTGATTTAAAAAACAAAGCCTACTCTACCTCATTACTAAGAATAATCGATATTAGCTCTTGAACATTCTCATCCCTAACAATGAGCAAAGCCGGTCAATTTTTGGTCACTTTTCTCAAACTTTTTCATATGCATATTGCTTTCAAGATTTCACCAACAGAAATATGGTAAGTAGGCTGCTATGATGTAGAACAGAAAAAATGATAGACTGCTATACTGAAGGTTTTCCTAAAAGTCGAAAAAGACAGCTGTGGAGGAAAAGAACTCAGGACGATCACTCTATTTCAGTAAACAAGTATTGTCTTTAAAAGATATTGAAAACAAGGAAAGGCAAATTGACTTCAGGAAATATTCTACTTTGCAAATACAAAATTTTAGCCACATTTTTTCTTGTTTAGCAACATGACATATTTATTTACAAATCTTTATGGGATGTTACAAGTGACAGAACAGGTATGGTGAAAGATGGGCCCTACCACTTTGTCTATCATCTCTGTTTGTGAAAGCTTAAATTGAAAAAGAATGTAATTTGAAAAAAATTCAGTACTCAATATCAGACAAAAAACACATTTCTACGGGTCTCATGACTTCAAAGGATACAACTTCTGGCATTGACGTTGGTTGCAGCCTACACAACTCAATGAATGTTGATCCATAAAACAACTCAATGTAAGGGGCTCTGGGAAGCTGGAATAACTGGCCAAACATCACCTGAGCATGAAAATATGATATGATTAAAGCAAGTGTAAGTGTTGCCTGGTTGGTTATAATCGAGGCCATGATACTGCTCTGCAGATTTAGACAATATAAAATAAACTATATCCTATTTCTTTGAAATTCATCCTATTCATCATTGCGGTAATTTTGAAGTAACTACATATGCCAGATCAGAGATACTGATCAGCAATGTTAGTGACAAGGAATAACAAAATGTATCTACATTAAAGGAAATAAATATGAGACAAAAGAGAAGTTAAACATTAACTCTACAGAGACTGACCTCAACGATCATGTAGTTCAAAGGAATTTTGTTCTTTGCTGGATATCCCAGTAAGGCTGCTGCGCTGAAAGAGTAAATGAGTCAAACTGAATTAAGTTTTGCCTTACAATTACCTAGAAGAATATGGTTAACAGTTGGGCATAGTTTTGTAAAAATTCAGGCGCATATCTAATGATTTACTTAAACAATAGATTTTCCTAATGACATTTGGATTTTAATTGGTGGATAGTCAGAAAACTACTGTGACAAGAATAGAAAGCGTGTGATAATTACTTTTAATGGAGAGGTGTAGAAAAGATAAAGGCTGAAAAGGGTAAAATGGTGGTGATTTTGTCCTTGGATTTTCCCATTTTGGATCAAAATGCTCATTGATGGGTAGCGGAAAGGAGTCCAATCACTTGGTTACAAACTTATGGTAAGCTATGGCCATATGACAAAATAGTTTATGGCAGAATATATCATAATTAAAATGTTAGCTCACTGATATTTGCTGTGACTTGAAAAATATTAAACATTGAAAATTGGATTGAATGTTGCTTATTGCATAATAATAAATTATTTTGATTTGCTGAATATACTAAGAATAGAATATGACGATATAACAACATACCAATCTTTCCTTTCGATGTGGTTTGAATGAATAATACGACTCAGATGTTCTTCAATCAGGTACCTTTCGATAGCATGACTGCCGGGTAAAATTGTGCCCTGTGAAACAAAGAATTTACCTTCTAGAACAAAGCAAAAAAAGATTAAATACCTTTGAACTTAGATATGTCTACAAATATTTCGGTTTTTATTTCATCACTTACGATCATCAAAGTATGTAAATTTTAAAACAAGAAGACAAACCTATTATTTATATCTAATGTCAATCAGACATTTATCTTTAAGTCAATCTGACAATTTACATCTTCAGAACACTGAATTTCATCAAATATTATTTTGTCGGAACAAGTATAAAAGAAAAGGATAATTGAAACTTGTTTTAAGTGCAAAGGCCAACCAAATTAAACATATAAGGTATTTTAAGTAAAACCACTGGCTCTTTAAAATTTGCTTAATTTCAACACTACCGTCAACTACTCTTACCTGTGGTACATCTGTATAGTCAAATAGCCGAAATACTACTCTGGGCAAGGGATAGCTGATAGACTTGTGGTGAGAGGGAGGAATGATCTGTGGGAGGGTGTGTTGCAAGGCATCACACAGCACACTGTCAAAGGCCAGGTATGGACGATTTATCTGCCTCTCAGTCCATTTGTTGTTGCGTAGATTTTTTATTTGGGCCCACAGGCAGTCCAGATACTGAGTCAAACATTAACAAAAATGTTTAAGACCAAATGTTCTATGAACATGTTTTCACTTAAGCTAAACTAGGTTCTTTTTTGGTTTATAGTTTTCCAGTTTGCCTATTTCTTTCACTTTAATTTTGTATGATCATCAGAGAGGAACTCAAAGGAAGTAAAATGAAAAAGCAGACATAACAGATTGAAATACCATCAATTTGCATTGGGTTTTTTCTTTCTTTCTCAATTCCACGTATTTATTGATTCAGGGGTATTTAAATACAAATTAAATGACTTTTTAAGAAAGACCTAATAAAAAAACAACTTAACCCCATCCTCTTCCATGTTTCTTTTAAGGTATGTTTATCCGTTCATAAAGAGAAGAGTTTGTCTGCTGTTACATATAAGGTTTGTGTTTATTTTGATGATTTTCTTACATATATAATTTTCTATGTAAAACATAACTTCAAACACAATTAATGTATATCTAGATCCAAAACTGTGATGTTTTCAAATTTTAATGACTTACATACGTTTTAAGACTTTTAAATCTAGTAGATCTAGTCAATAGCCAAGCAATGCTGGTCACCAATAGCTAGCATTAGATAAAAGTAGCCAGAGCTACACAAGTAAACTATTGAAATGTAGACATCCGCCTGGAGCTTTTCAGCCAACACAATAACAAAATCAAAACAAACCTCTTCCTGCAGATGAGGTCCCTCACTTGTCCAAACTTTCAAGGCTGGCATGTGAATCTTTTGTCTGCGACTACAATTCAAGAAAAACATGGAAAAATCCCTTGTTAATTCCAATAAATGTACGGTATGTCAAATGACAAAGGTCTGTCCTTAAAAATCAATAACCCGTTAAACAAAAGCATAAACGATGATTAAGATGCATGACTGATAGTAATTGAGGAATTTTAAGTGACAATCTAAGAACAATGTTACCATATGATGTTTAACGAAGCTGGCGAATAAAGAAAGATGAAAAGCAATTGAAACTCAACCAGGGTTTTCACAAAATTAATGAATGATGGGTGAAGATTATGAAAAAGCATGATTTCTGTGCATCATCAAATATGGATTTCTACATAGTTCAAAAATTGTATGATTTGGAAAAATGGAAAACAAAGACAATATTCGAGCAAATATTCAAGCTTTAAGTTCAATGTCTTCCACACACCTGAGATAATTTTCTATTGTAACCAACAAGCTGTTCAAGTCCATTTCCTTCTTTTCAAACAGTTCACGGCCAACCTAATAAAAATAGATTTAACATCACAAATCAACAGAAAACTTAACATAATATGAGACTTGGGGTGATGACTTTTCAAAAACAAACTCTCTATCATATATCTACTTTGACAAAAAAGGAGTAATTTTATAAAACAAAACTCAAATTTCAAAGTTTATGTAAAAATCAATCATGCAAAAACATCTTCTTCTTCAATTTCAAATCCTTTTGCGTACAAGCATTTATTGTTTTGATGAAGTAGTCTGGTATGATTTGACATCACTATATTCTTACATATAATATGTACTTTTAAAAAGTTGTGAGATTGATACTAGTAAAACAGGAAACTATCATAAGTGAGCATACCCAAGGTAGTGATGACAGAACCAAATACACATACACATCTGAGCGGACCTGAAAGTGCACGTTCGAAACAATTTGTTTAAAATTCATCAATCATCTGGGAGGATTGATAGGATTCAATCAATATTGATGACACAAAAGAAACAATCAAGATTAAGTTCAATGCATACTTATTTTAAGAGAAAAAAATAGATCTAAACATGGAAAAAGTAGCAACTACCTCAACACACAAACTATCCACAAAACATTGTTAACAAGCTATGAAAAAGTACAGAGAGCTCATAAATACTAAAATTATCTACATTTTCATGTTCCATTTACAGATGTCAGTCTTACCTGGGGAATATTGTCTTCTAGAGTGACTTCAATGAAACTGTCAAACAACTGTAGAAGGGATGCAGCCACAATGACATGACAGTTTACCAGGTCTGCCAGGAATCTCACCATCATTCTGGCATTTTCAAACTCTCCTGTCTTCAGGGCTTCCTTAAGGTTTCTGATCAGCATTTCCGCAAACTGTAAAATAAAATAAAATGGATATTGTTTGGAAACATTTCATCTTAATTTATTTATTTCATTCAATAACCATGATACTCTTGGGTTTCAAACTTAAGTAGTAAATTTAGGTGATCTTTTCTTCTCAAAATTATTGTAGTCTAAGCTTATGGGGCATGGCAACCTTGACGTCCTTATCCCTTAAGATTACATTGTCTCTACAAAGTCTCCTATCTGCTCATTAAGTGGGTCGCAAGGTGCTAGTTACTGCAAATGAATTATTTTGAAACAAAAAGAATTCTCTAAATTACTTGAAGCATGGTGGCTTAGTGGTTAGAGCACGAGACTTCTGACTTGGAGGTCTCAGGTTAGATTTTCGCTGCAATTACTATGTAATTTACATACACATGAAAACAACTCCTACTACTTCATGGTTGGAGCCATGGGTCAAAGTGGGCTATGGTCAATTCACCTGAAATTTTGTTCAAGCAACCAACAAAAACCTGCAAAACCCTAACAATTTATGATGATGCCGAAAAAAGCAACCGCAACATTTTACCTTTC
>JAUEKT010015116.1:0-10280 GCA_031762655.1 Doris verrucosa
AGTGCTTGGAAAGAATGAATGCAAATGGCTATCTACCCTGGAATTTGGGATTTGATATGATTGATAGCTTGATTGTCTAGTTTGTCTTTTTGCTAAAAAAAATCTTTGATGCCCTGCTGACAAGAACATGTTTTACAAGGGAAAAATCTTGTTAGTTTCATATAGTCCAAATATAATCACGTTCTTGGACAATTGGAGCAATAAATTCAAAATAAAGAATTTCCATCTTAAGATTGATTTGTTGAACATAGTGAAGAGAGAAATCACCTGACATCAATGAGGAGAACTTTCTTTTCAGGTTTATCAAGTATTGCCATGAGCATTTCGACCAGCCGATCAATCTGCCGGTTCTCTTGGTACTGGAAAAAGAGGGAATTAAAACATAACTTTTATTAACGCACCGAATTTCACGACATTATCAGGACTGAATTACACAAAATAATGAAAGAAAATGTAGAAACCTATGAAATATGCAAAAATACATGGGAGAAAGGATGAGGAACAAAACCAAAATAAGAAAATTTGACCTACGTATGAGACCGAATCCCTTATTTTCCCCATCAATTCATTATAAATCCCATGAAATGTTAATCGTACCTCATGAAAAGAATTAAAAGTCAAAGTGATACAATGTGCATGTGATCCTTTTATTAAGTGTGATACAAAGCCCCCCCATCAAAATCCCCCAATCTATGATGAAAATCCTGGGTTTGAAGTTCTTGTAAGAGGAAGATGAGATGAACGCTGCAAAGTAATGTACAAAATAAAACAAATCAAGTTGGTGGCTCTAGAAAACCAAAAAACATGGAACTCTTTAAATTATCAAGATCCGTCAGATCCATCCGCACAAACAACTTTACACCATTTTGCTATAAACAATATGATTGATTTTTAATATTTTTGGAAAGTGCAAACAGTATTCTACCCTTTTACTCTCATGAAAACTATAAACAATATTATTTCTTTTTAATGCTTTTAAAACATCTGGCATTAGAATGTTGGATTCGAATCTGAGGTTTTCTTTCGTACTACTTCAAAAGCCTCTAACAAACCCCAAAAAAACTTCACCACATTTATATCACATTTATCATTATATATAATTTAATAGTTATCTACAGTTTAATTGTGTATTTATTGTGGTGCATTCACTTATGACAACATTGTTGAATATTTTTACTACGTATATATGCATTCATTTTATTCTACCCATGCAGGCCATTTGTTTTATGAAATTACAACATGTATGGATTGAATTTTCCTTATGGGATGAATAAAACGTTTCTGAATTTGAATTTGAATTTGAATTTGAAATTGCAAAAAGCATTCTACTCTTTTACTCAGGTGAAAACTATAAAAAAAATGTTATTTCATTCTAACACTTTTAGAAATCGCAAACAGTATTCTACTCTTTTACACAGGTAAAATCTATAAAAAATGTTATTTCATTGTAATACTTTTAGAAATTGGAAACAGTATTCTACCATATTGCTCAGGTAAAAACTATAAAAGATGTTATTTCTTTCTAATACTTTTAGAAACTCAAAACAGAATTCTATTATTTTGCTCAGGTAAAAACTATAAACAATGTTATTTCCTTCTAATTCTTCTAGAAATTGTAAACTAACCTATCATCTTGCTTAGATAAATACAATAAAAAATGTTATTTCTTTCTCACACTTTTAGAAATTGGAAACTGTATTCTAGCATCTTGCCCGGGTAAAAACTATGAAGAATGTTTTTTCTTTCTAATACTTTTAGAAATGAGAAAATTTCCGAAAAAAGAGCATCAGTATCCTTACCAGACTTTGGTGCACGACTTATGACACATCTTTGTTTACATTTACGTGTAAAAATGTTCTACTTTGTGTGCAGCAATTCAACATGGCAGAGCTTTCATATTGACATAATAAATTATTCAGAAAATTCATAAAACACAGTATTCAGATTTTATCTTTAAATGGGCTTGATAATTTTTGTAGCGTTGACCTTTCACCCAACTTACACTGGTTACGTGTCTCATCACTGCCTTGCACTCATCCTCTGCCAGTGTCTTTCTGGCGTGATCCTCTAAAACTGACATCAAGTTGTATCGGTCCATACCGGAGGAGGAGTTTAAAAGCTGAGAACCGAAACTGCGCTGAAAAACGCCTCTTTGCTGTAGAGAGCTTGGGGGAGGAGTGGAGGATCTTCCAACAAATTCTGTGGATATTGTCAAAAGCAAAGCCATCGTTTCATATGATATTATGCTAATGGGACAAAACATATTATAGACAATTACTAAACAGGAAAGAAAGTTAAATAATTACTTCGAAAGAAAAAGTCACTGTATGTGGAAAGTCTCGCCATTTTAAAAATAAGAAACCGTTTAATTACAATTACAAAAAACAAAGAAAAGACCGACAACAACAAATGGTCATGAGATATTTGGAAAAAACAAAACCTATATAAGATATAGTTGTGTTGTAAATCGTTGAATTGACTTGCTTACTCAGAGCTCATGATATTGAACGACATATAATAATATAATGATTACAGCGTATGACTTTAACTTATATTATTATTATTTAACCCTGCTCAGGGCATCTGAAGTTATTAAGCACATAATTATGGTATAATTATCAAAAAATGACAGCCCTATATAATGGGATAGACTGCATTGGATGGAAAGGGGAACACATTAATAAAAGCCTATTTCAATCACATTAGTATAATATTCATGTTAATTTATGTTCATCTCTTTTTCCCTTTAAACAAAGATTTATAGATTAGAAATAGTCAAAATAAACACAGAAAATGACTATCAGGAGCAACATTTAAAATGAAAAAAAAAGTGTTTAAAGTATTTAAAGGAACAACTACACAAGTTTTGTTGTTAAAAGTTGTTCCCACTTACACAGGAAGAAGCGAATTAGTTGTTAATTTTTTTTTTTACTTCAAATTGTTATCAGCTTGGTTGATTGTTGTGTACAACAAAAACCCAAAAAGGATCTGCATACAGAGCATTTCACAAGAATATTTTGTTGCACATGATAGCATAATATCACCAATAACCAACTAAGCCAATTTAGAATTTTCTCCCTTTTGACTTAAATTATAAAATGCATTACTGAAATTTCCATGTGAATTTCATCTCAACTTTTGAGGGAATTGGACAGCTATTTTGGCAAAGTTCTCGTCTACAAAATAACTCTTTCTTTATTTTTCTCAAGTGAAATTAAATTCAAACCTGATGGGTTACTTAGTCAAATGGAAAATAACATAAAGTAAAACTTAATAAAAAGATTTGCATTAAATACCATTTAATACAGAAATCCTACAAAATCATTGCCTTTGATTAAATATCTCAATAATTTTCTCTTTTGTGGGCCTTTTCATTGATATGAAACTTCTCTACTAATTTCGCACTGATTGAAAGGAAATAGAGCCTTCTTATGTTGCTCCAAATTTCTTTTTCTATGTGAGTGTGCACATGTTTGAGTGGGTGTGAGTTTGTTTGTGTGGTGAGTGTGTGTCTGCCTGTGTATGGGTGTGTGCTTGAAGGAGTTGTAATCAAAGAAGAAAGTGAAGGAAAATGACAGTCATCAATTCAATTTCAATAAAAGAAACTTGAGGGACTGTTCACTTTAGTTATATTTCTTTGAATGTTACTTATAAATAATCGTTGAATTCATGTGTTTACATTTATTGTGGCAACAAAGTAAGCAACTACTAGTAGCCTATAAGACTAAATAAATAAGAGTGAAATTACAGATTTTTTAAAAAGTAAACAAAACAAGACTGTCATCTCCAAATCTTGAAAACAATGTTACCTGCTTCAGTTGGCAATGACATTCTTTTCTCTGCAATAAAATGACATGGCAGTCGAAAAAAACACATTAAGTTAGTAAAGCAATAAACAAATCCAAAAATAAACTCTAAGCCATTGATTGATTTCTAAGTCATGTGAGATTACGAATTTGGGGGCTATTTTCGCTCCTCAACAAAAGAACTAAATCACACTACAAATAAGACTTGGTCTACAAAAAAGCATTATATGTTATGATGCAAAGCTCTATGTTTTTAAGCTATCATCATACAAATATCCGATGAAAGAAGCAACATGTGTGTATATCACCAAAGACCAGCTGTTTCATCCTGTTTCATCCACACTTCAAATACGAGTCCACAACTCCATAAATCAATTCATTCCTATTATTTGTTAAAGTATTGAATTTTAAAATGATCTATAATACATTCAACGAAATTAAATGCAGGAAAGGATTGTGAGACACACAAACAAATACGCACACACACACACAAACACACACACACACACACATACAAACACACACACACACATAAAGCATGACAGCTTAATGTACACTAAAAAAAAGAGAGATTAGCTAAGATAGAATTATGGGGAATGTCGATGGGATGAACAGGATAAAAAAAAAAATGGGCATGGAAAGTGATAGAAAGACAAAAAGTTCAATATTGGACGAGCTAGAAACTGAGCGAGAGCTTGAAAGTAGGAGAGAATTGAGAATGATGGAGAGAATCCTTAGGGGGATCTTTATAATACTAAAATGGCGAATCTCTTTTGGCCAGCTGAGGCAATGGACCATCAAGTATATAATATTAGTCAGTAAAACTTGGACATGTGCAGATTTGCAGTGCATCAATCACTTGGTGAAAGTGTACCAGCACCAAGGTCCACTCAAGCTGTGACATTGTGCAAACAAAAGTGGGCATTTTATAGACATTCATTTGACCATCTCATTGCATGGATGTAAGTGAACCCAATGTGCAAAAAAAGTGTGCATTTTATAAACATTCATTTGATCATCTCATTGCATGGATGTAAGTGAACCTAACATGCACACAAAAGTGTGCCTTTTATAGACATTCATTTGACCATCTCATTGCATGGATGTAAGTGAAGCTAAGGTGCAAAAAGGTATGTATTTTTATAGACATTCAATCAATTCCTTGCATTGACATAAGTGAAGCTTACGTTTTAGCATCTCATATTGCATTTGCATTTTCTTTGTTTAGAATTTCTCTATATCAAAATAGAGTTGAATAAGACTTCAAAAGGGTTAAAATTCAAGAGGAACCATTTCCATGGGGAGTGAGGGGGTGGGGTGGGTGCAAATCAACGCCTCACGTCATACTAGCCATCTGCACTTCAATACTTAATTGAGACAAGTTTACTCCCCAAGTGCAAAAGTACTCATTTCAAATAGACCAGTGTGGTGTAAAAGTTCTTTTCAAAGGAAAATGCTCTTCATTGTAGCACAATCCATGTCTGAAGTTTTATATTTCATATATTCAATGCTTTTCCAATGTTGTTTGTGCGTAAACATTTGGTGACAATATTGTCTTTTCCATTTTGAACATAAGTTACTCAGGTGTGAAGTACCTCAACACACATGATATAAATATCCCATTTGAATAGGATTTTCAAATAAATTGACTTATAACAGTATTGTGTTGTTGTTTTTTTCAATAAAAAATGTCTATCTTAAAAAAGGTTTGCTCTGTGTATCCATAAAAAATTCAAGATAAAAACAACATAATGCAAAACACAATGTAATTAAGTCCAAACTTCTAACTATTGATGAGAAAGTGATGGGAAAGTGATCATCTCTTGCACTAAACTATTGCATTATGGGTAAGGCTTAGGACAACACACAAAAAAGCCAAGCATGACAACGATATAAAGCACAAAATCCATGAAAACAAAGCTTTATATTGTTTTCATGGTGATATCCATTTTCTAACTACAAAGTGTTTTGTTAAGGATCATAATATTACCAAAACCAACATGTTTTCTACATTCCCTGTTTATATCTGAAAAGAAGAGTCAAATTTGGATGGATACTTTCCTTTCCAATACCTGGCCTTCATCTAAAGGAATATTGCATGTCCACGACTTACTTGGGCCTTTGTTCCTCAGGCTTCCTTTGATTTTCTTTTTAATTGACGTCCAGGTTCCACCTTTTGGCTCAGACCCAAGCTCTGAAAAAGGAACACGTTGAGTGCACAGTGTATCAATCTCATTGGTTATTTGAGTGAAGATTGTTAGATTTAGATGGAATTTATTCACTAGTATTCTACCTTTAGTTTATGGGGTTACCCTGTCTTAAAAGTAGGCAAGTTCAAAAGAAAGCAAAAAAGCAAAAAAAAAACAACAACAGAAACAAAACAAAAACAAAACAAAAGCAAAAATAGAAAAAAAAAACCAACAGAAGAAAAAGAAAACCAAAACATGGTTTTGAAAAGATCTTGATAACTTCAGCAGAAAAAAATGGGTTAAATCAAAATATATTGTGGCAGTAATTACATTTTAACACCCAAACATCTGTACAGGAATAGCAGTGAAAAATGATCCCTTACCAAACTTCACAGCACAGCCTTATTTGTGTTAAAATTATAAACCATAGAGTGACTGTAAAATCAAATGTTTAAGAAAAACAAACAAAGAACATAGCAAAAGAACTAAAGTCCAGTTGTACAACATTATGATAATGAAGAAAATAAGCACGTCATGACAGTCATCATTGCAAACTAACAGCATGGCCTTTCAACTTTCAATGTATTCCCTCATTCAAAATGTACAATTTTGTACGCAGTTTTGATACATCTAAAATAGCTTTGATTTAGTATAGCTTTTATCATAACTTGCACAATAAAATGAGACTTCAGTAAACTGCAGTGCAATTTTTGCACTACATCAAATTTAAAGTCAATCAAAATCTCCTCTAAATTAACTACCAAAGTCTCCTCTAAATTAGCTATCAAAACCCCTCTGAGAGATGTGTTTGTGTGTGTATGTGGGTTTGTGTGTATGCTTGGGTGTATGCTTGTGTGTGTGAACCATCCTACACTGCCATTACTTGTTGTTTAATATTTAACATTAAAAATCTTTTTGGTTTCTGTCTTTCTCCTTGAGGCAAGAATCATCAGGGCAAGCTGACAATGTAATCAAACCAACTAGAAAATCTTCAGGTCAAATTGAGCCAATAAAAGAAAAAAAATGGACCAACAAGTGTCTGGAAAAAAAAATCTTAAATAAATGCTTTAAAGTTGACATATTTAAAGGCCAACTTAAAAAAGAAAAGAAAAAAAGAAGCCTATTGTCAGAAAAAAGGGTTTTGAGGTTCATATTTCATATAATAATAATTATACATGCATTTGGATTTCTTACCCAAAAAAGTTATTGAAATACTTATCATTGATCTGGTATCAAATTTAAGTATCAACCTTGAATTGTTTGGTTTGTTGATCAGTGCTATGCTGCTGCATGATTGCATCCATTATATGCGGCCAAAATCATTTTTGGATTAACATGACCTTTCCTGAGGCTAAGACTTTTTCATGAATATATCTTTCATGTAACCTGAGCTGGATTTTGAAAGAAGTGAAAAGTTTAAGGTCCAAAAAAAACATAGCAAATCATTACCACTGAGAAATGTCCATGTGACTTCCTATTACTATCATTTCAAGCTGTTTGAATCTAATCCTTGCCAACTTTTGTCACATAACGAGAGTAAGATTACAAATATGATGATGAGAAGGACTTTGATGTCTATAATGACAATGAAGTTAAGTTCAGTCTTTGAAAAAGTTCATCAGCACTACTTGAGATAAATCAGGTTAACTTCTGTTTTCCTTACAATAGCATCCGGTGGCCAACTACACACTACACTCCCTTGCTGTGGAATAACCCGTCTGAATGCTGTAAAAACTACCTGTCATTTATGTTATCTAAAGAACTATGACATTCACCGGTACTTTCACAATTGAAAGCTTTAAATACATTTCCTTTGAAGAGATCTTACTATTTATTCTGCCTTCTGCTAATTGTCATGCCATTTTCATCCACCCTGTCATGAACAGTGATTTGAGAGTCGCCAAGAGAAAGTGCCCATTTTTAATTATATCATTATTAAACAAAGGACAATATTTTCATGACATTCATTGCCCCCAGCCATGTTACCTCAAATAAATAACTTTGATTTATTGTATGAGTAAGTTAATGCGCTTACCCATTTGGGTTTCGACTGATCTAATGAGTAGTGGAAATTAGCTAATGTTTAAAATGTGTTCAATTCTTCTAAGAATATTCCTTATATGTATCAATGTGTTGAAATCAGCTTTTCTGACCAATTTATTACACCGGTCATTCATGACTCAACAATGCTCCATAATGCCATGTGCAAAACAATACTCATAAAAATGCTCTTCACATTGTCCATTTCACAGTATTATTCGTACACAGGGTAGAGTTTAAGTGAACAACAACGATAGATAGCTGTTAATACTGGATGAAGCTTAGTGAATCACAAACCAATCAGATTGCAGGATAAGAAGCTGACTCCAATAGAAACACTGAAATAATGCAATGACAAGTGAACATAACGAAAGGAAAAGATTCCCCCAAGCACACATCTTACGGACTTCAGAGTGAATCAGATAAAGGTGATGACAGTTTCTGAAGATGAAGATGGTACTAAATTTCTTTTTGATGTATCATGAATTTGAACACAAACGATTAAACATGGACTTAAATTACCTGGCGAAGATGGCAGCGATGAAGAGGAGCTGCCTGCTACCCTTGTTATCTCCCAGGTACCCAGATGACTTTTCCGAGCTTCGAGCTGCTTAATCTGTGACGTCAGATGGTCGACATTCCCGCTATCACTGTCACCGTTTGTCACAGAACTCCGAGAACTTGAAGTCTGAGACGGAGTGTCTGGTGCCCGTGTGAGTTTTGTTGACTTTTTGGCTTTGGAGCTGTGCTTCCTCCCATCTAGGACCACCGTGTGAACTTCCACGGAAGATCGACTGCTGGTGGGGCTGGTGGGAACACTCCTGTCTGACACGGGCGAGTGGGGCACATTAGCATTATTATTGCTAACGTTATTTGGCTGTGATCTGAAAGTGGTGACTCCTTCCTCAATCACAGTTTCAATAACCGGCACATGATCTGTCGCATGTGAATTATAGCCATTGTTAACAGATATTTTTTTGTTTATTGCAATAGTGGCCTCGCGTTCCTTTTCGGCCAAATTTTTCTCCAGGAAAGTCGTGTAATCCAAACCTGTGTCACTCATGTCGGAATCGTGATTGAAATGTTCCAAACTGTCTTTTTTGTCTGAAATCCACGATCTGTTGTTGTGTTCAATTGCGATGTGATTGTCGTTTATAGCGTCAATTTGCTGCCAAGAGTCTTCGTAGTTCCTCCGAAACATTATATCATTGTCAGATGGGTAGAAAAGTTCAGTCTGAAATGCGTAAAAGAAAGAAAAATCTCTGAGGGAAAGGCTTTTGGCTAATCAATTGTATCAAGTGTCTATGAAAGCAAAATTGATGAAAAGAAAAACAGAATTCATATTGATGTATGTTTCATGCAAAGTTTGACAACACTTTTTTTAAGTTTCACTAGGGAACAATGTAAGCTTTGTTA
Source organism: Doris verrucosa (assembly GCA_031762655.1). Classification (NCBI taxonomy): domain Eukaryota; kingdom Metazoa; phylum Mollusca; class Gastropoda; order Nudibranchia; family Dorididae; genus Doris; species Doris verrucosa. The sequence continues at coordinate 9,452 of JAUEKT010015116.1, forward strand.
TTCAAGGACAAAGGTGAATATGGAAAGTGGAGCTGTTCTTGACATAAGGACTAACATCAACATTTATTCAAATAAATGACAAAAACAGAAGATTCACCAAGATGTTGAAAGAAAAAACAGCCTTCAGAGTCCTTTGATGCTGGTCTGAGGTATGCTGTAGACTTGTCTCACTGATCCAGTAATGCTACAGTTACCATGGTAAATAGTCTTGTAAATAAGTTTGGAACCCCTTTTGTAAGAGTTATAGGAACATCTACCACCAGTAGCTACTACTCATATTCACCACTGGACCCAAGGCATTCAAATAAACTCAGTCCATGCAAAGGAGGAAATGAGTAAGTCAGTGAGTATGCTTAGCGGCCAGCTGAAAGCACGGAAGAAAGAGATGAAGATGAGGACTGGCAAGCGTGAGGATCAATACCTGCACTTGTAAACCGTCATCCAACTCCTCCACCTCATCATCGTACGCCAAATTGGTGTGGCTGTGGATGTTCTGGTAGGGGTGCAAATCAATGCTGCTCTCCCTTGCTCGTGCCCTCTGGGTCAGATTCTCGGTCGGGCCGTCACCCTTGAAGGCTGCAAAAGTCAATGATTACATGAATTATTATTGCAGATACATCTTTGGTACATGTACAACACATACAGGGGCACCTGTTGGAATATAATTTTTAGAGTTGGTTTGATTGTTGTAACAAATGACTTCTGACCATCCATTGTGTATTGTGTGCTAAGTACTTGCAAATGATAAACAAAAATAATCATTCTTCTTTGTCTACTTCGTCTCCTCTTTCATCTCCTCCTCCTCCTCCTCCTCCTCCGCCTCCGCCGC
>JAUEKT010015225.1:0-10279 GCA_031762655.1 Doris verrucosa
TCCCCTTAACGCTACAAAAATCTGGATAATCTCCGGCTCTTTGGGTCTGTCAAGGCCTAGAAGGAACTTTACTTACTTACTATACTTAGCTTATTCTAAGCTTAGAAACAATAATCTGACATTTAAAAAAGACAATAAAAAGAAACATGAAAATGACAATGAAAGAAATATAAAAAAAGCAACTGTCCAGTTTTCTAAACAATGCATGTTCAACAACATTTACAAGGACAACACGATGACGGAAACTCCAACATGAAAATATGGTAATTTTAGAATGAGTTTATTTCTAATATTCTATTCTTATTTTTTACTTTAAATGACAAAGGAACTTGGCAAATCTAAGGATGTGCATTTCTCAAACGTCAGGGGAACATTCTGCTTTATTTTCTTGGCCTCCAATTCAATGATCTGGAAAGGTAAAGAGGGGAATGTTGACAGCCAAACTTAGAATATATAACTACAATTATAGTAAATGCTTTCTTCTTTTTCCCTTCTTAAAACGCATTAATGGATTAAAGGAGCTATAATATCTTTTCCAGCATTCATCTTCGAAATTTTGCAATGAAATTTTCAAGCTCGCAGGCACCATTGGAGTACGTCACAACCTATGCTCAACATAAAAACAACAGCTGGTTAGTTTAAAAATGATGCTACCTTCTCAGAGGAAAAATATGGAGCTGCCTTGCTTTTCTCACTCTGATAAAAGTGTGAAAGAAAATCTAGCCTCTTAGATTATCTGCACCCAGATCTAAGAAAATGTTAACATACTAAAACCTACCGTTAGATTTATGATGGATATGGGTTATCAATTAATTTTAGAGAAATTGTTAAGAACTCATAGATCTAGAAATATATGAAATTTTTGGGTGAAAATGGGCCAAGAGCATTGGTGTGGGGGCAAGTTAGGTTTACGTTGATAAAGGTGGATGAATACAGAGAAGGATAAGGAGAGGTAGGAGGAGAAAAAATAGATGCATAAGCAGGAACAGTAGCAGCAGCAGCCAAGGATGTATTTAGCCATAGTCAAGAATAATATTAAGAAATTGACAAATGAAGCCTGTCGTTGTACATTTTGCATTACAGAAACCAGGGCAAACTCTACCCTATAAGTTGATTGACTCAAAAGGACTACTATTTGATAAAATTAAAAAAAAAAGAAAAAAAGTTCTTTTAGGCCATAAGTAAAATCATAGAGATGGAGGATTTCTTGGTTTCCATAGTGTGCAGCAAAACAAACGATGACAGGGAAAAAACTGCAACCATCAGAGCAAGGTTTGATCCCCATAACTCAATTTCATGCTTCAAATACTAGCACTAAAGTGAGAAGAAAAAATTCTTTGTTTTGTTTAATCAATGAATAATGCTGGCACTGAAAAGTATAAAATGTATTGATTGGCATCAGTAAAAAACAACTGATGAAAATATAACAAAAATATTCCTCCACAATCAAATCAAATTACTACAACCAAAAATATTCTTACATCTTCTGCACTTCGATTCAAATAAATGGAGAGATCCTCTTCTCTGATAGCTCTCTTTTTGGCCTTTGTGGATATATTGGGGTCAAAGTGTTGCTCAAAGGTCTGAAAGGGAGAAAACCAAATTCATATTTACTATAGTTTAGCTTGGTAACGTGTGACAAGTCATTCAGGTATTCAAATTTAGAAAAACAGCCGAGTTTCGTTACAGCAAAATAGCCCTGACATATTTAAAACATCAGCAGCAGCTTGCACTGATGCATGCGTTTCTATTTCGCCTTGGAATAGGTATAGGCTAAGCTAAATTGATTGGGTCCATTTTATACCTTATTTATAGCAAATAAACAGTTATAGGAGATACTTTTAAAACAAATAGGTCATTAAAAGCCTTTAAAAGCTTTTGTTGCTGTCTGCGAGTCTCACTAGTAATGAAAATCCATTCCAAACGTGAATTAATGGATACCCACACGTATCAGGCAGTTCATTGCCTTCTTTAGTGGTATGCAGTATAAAAGAGAACTTGAGCATGTCATATCGTATTTACCTGCAATTCCCATAAACAACTGTCCAGTGCATGGCATTCGGTCAAACTCGCTTCCTCATCAAACGGGTCACTTTCAAATTCTAGAGAGGTTAGAAAAGAAAGGTAACAACAATTTATTGGTATTAGGATATGAAAGAAGGGTAGTAAGAGGAAGCAAAGTTACATAATAGATTTACAAAAACCATAATTTGATCCATGTTTGCACCTTAATTACAATTTAAATGAAAACAGAATACAAGTTATTTGAATAATGTGGATGATTTCAGAACAAAACATGCAAACCATCATAACACAGGATGGAAATAAACAAATCAAGAACAATGTTCATCTGCCTTCATACTTACCATGAATTTTATTATTTCCAATAACTTTAGTTGCATATCATCACCAGTCCACACTCATACCCATTCATTGTGTAAAAGCCATAAAAAGAATTCAAGAATGTATATTTACAGACAAATACGGATAACAGAATAAACTTAAAGCATGTCATTGATTACTCAAATACAGCATTTGATTTGAGTTGATTGAAAACTTTCCACTTTTGAAATTGTTATGTTGTTATCAATCCAGCAGCATTTGAACATTTGCCTTTCGACTCAATGCCATGTAGTGGCATTTGCACATGTTCTTGAATTCTCACACTGTACCAAAAAGTGTATTTTCAACATCAGGTTTCGGGGTAAGAAGAGTAGTATGAATGTCTGTCAGCCCAGGACATTTAAAAAGATGATATGGTATGCAGTTTCATATGGGTGGTCAAAAAGTGGACATGTTGGGGCCTGTTAAGGTTTGATGCAATTCAGGTGCATATTCAGTTGAATGTGTTTGCTCTCTAGGCTAAAAATTGTGACCTTGTCCTTTCTTATTAATTTGCTAATGGCATCTCAAGGTTTTGGAGTTGTTGTATGGTGAAATAGATTTCTATCCGCTTCTAAAGAGATCACAGAGCTATGATATAGACAAAAAGACAAACAAAGGAGTGTCTAGGTCAGTCAACAAAGCACTGTCTCTTTGCATCGAGGCGGAAGGCACCGACGCAGACGTTGCAGGCTCGAGCCCCATTTGTGCCATGATTTTTTTTCTGTCCATTCCTGTACATCTTTTTTTTATCTTTGCTGTTGCGGACTATTCAATTACTTTGTCTATCATTCACCAAAGCTATGATAAACTTGATTCTTCATTGTTGAACACCAGGGGAAAAAGGAAGGGGTAAGTCCGAATGTATATATAAAAAAAAAAAGTTACCAGTCTTTCCTTCCGTGCGATGAAGAAGGACTTCGCAGGCCGGGTGCCGTTTGATCAAATTCAAGACGAAAGGAATGGCCACCTGGGCACCCGTAGCTGGGGCGTGCAGTGAGATGCGAGCCAGTCTCTTGGCAAAGGCGGCCACCAGGTAGGCGGGCAAATGGCTGCCAGGAAAAAAGAAAAGTAAATTATTAAATCACATGCATATTGGCTGTTTTCTGCATGAAATGAGCTTAAAGTTCTTCATGTGATGAGCTGGATGTTAAATTCTGTGAGAAGTGAGCTTAAAGTTCTTCGAGTTATATAAAAAGAAGAGTTTCATATAGGCCCTGACAGATCATACAGAGCCAAAGCTTATTCTGTTGTTGTTTTTTTGTAGCGTTAAGCGGAACAGATGATACAAGATCATCCCATGGACAGGATGCTGGTCTGTGGCAGATTTTACTCCCCAGCTCTTCCTAGTACTCATTTACACCCGTGTGGAGTGAACAATTGGAGTTTAACTTTCTTTCTCAAGGTTAACGCATGATGGTCGCAGATGGGATTCAAAGCCCGTACCTCTCGGGCAGCAGTCCAACGCCCTAACCACTTGCCCACCATGCTTCCAGTGAAACAGTAGACGTAGTTTGTATTACATTGCAGTAATTTGTAACACTTGGAAAGTCTGATATGTAGAAATTGTTTTAAAACATATAAGTGAGATATAACATCCATCACTTAATGTCGGGCAAAATGAGCACATAATACATTTATTAAAGAGTGAGGATTGAAAAGAATCAAATAGAGAGACTAAACCTAGGTAGGGACTAAACCTAAATAAGTCGAAGCTTTCTAGGTCCTACGACTCACTCCCATTGTCATTAACGTATAAGGTGTATTCATGCATCCCTGAGGCTTTGAAGGAATCTATGAACGGGATTCTCATTCATATCTCCATTGTGATCCAATCCACATCAAGATAAAAGTATGATTCTGTCCTGCCATTCTGTTGACAGACTGCTGCAGTAATTTCCATAAAGCTTACATGAAATACTTACGTTGAAGAGAGAAAGAGGTCAGCCAAGTGGAAGAAACGAGAACGATATTTAGCTCCAAATATTTGCGGTTGGAACATTGAGTAAAGCTTGCCATAAAAGTCTGGATAATTTCTGTTGGGAATGTAAAAAAAAAAGAGGAAACAGTTACGGTCATGAGTACTGACGATAGATTTCACCTACGGCAGGCTGCAGAAAAAAGGCATTGATGATAACCTTAATCTTTCAAAGCTTTTATTCATCCCAGAATAATGAATGTCTAAATTTAGTTTTATTTGTCACCATAAATAGATCTATGTTACAAATCATAGATGAAAAAGACAAAATTATGGCTAATTAAACCTAATTATGGTTTAAGTTATTATAAGGCTTCTCAAAGACCACCCTTCAATCTCAAATGGTTTCATTATCTCACTTTTCCTTAATGTCCTTATTATGTCACTCCAGTTTCTGATATGTAGCTGCTATGTAAGTACTTATCTATCTGTATTAACATTGTCAACATCATGCTCTAAATCGTTGTAGATATCACATACTAGCGTAAGTGACATCAAATAACGAGACACTTACGCAAATACGAGTTATCGACGACGAAATGTATCAATGCATCACTGAATTTCACAGATATGTTCAGCGTCTCATCTTCCCATTCTACAGTATTGAACCATACAAGTCAGTTCTTTTCATGATGAAGATGAGGTCTTTCAAAAAGGTCAAACCCTCATCTTCAAAATAAAAGTCTACACCACAGCATACATAACTTACAAGTTGTACTGATGCATCAGAATGAAGAGGGCGTTGAGACTCATTAGGCTGATGGCACCGCCTGTGAAAAAGGAGGCAAAGGCAAAAACATCACTCATGATAGATTTCAATTAATTCTTTAGAATGGAGGCATTCATCAAGTTCAATGTGATATTTTACGTTGCGTGCTTGAGAAACGTAGGCATGCATCCCCTTTCTCCGATTTGTCTGTCTGTGTGTTTGATTATGGACCTGGTCCATTTGAACACCCATCATGAGGCACCCATGAAAATGGTGTTCGTCTACGCTTGCGTAAGTCTCAGGTGGCTCACCAAATGCTGGGTCCTGCGACTTGATTCCAGGGCAGTCAGGGGACCCCATAACACATTGGGTAAGACTGGGGCCCTCCAAGCAATGTCCCGGCTCGATTGAATCCATCCCTGGATTACGTTTGCCGTTAGCTCTCAGTCAAAGGGCAGAGCGATTAGTGACGCTAGGCATTGCTGCGTCCGACCATGGTGGGCCAGGAGGATGATTAGTGCCGCCTCAAGACAATATTGTGCACTGTTGATAATGTCGCATCCAGTGGGTAGAGACACCATGCACTACTTAGTTTCGTGCACTCTAATGAGGGAGGATGCTTTGTCAATCTACATTTTTGATTTCCTCAACACTGAAACATCACACAAGAGTTGCATAACTTATTAAAAGTTAAATTTAAAAATGACTGGATTGAAAACATTTAAAACAGTTAATAATTTTGATGTTTTGATGAATGTAGAACCATATTCATGTAATAAGGATGAACGATGAAGAAAGGAAACAACTGATGAAAAACATCAAAAGTATCAAAGAAAAGATCACTTTAGTAGAAAGATATTTAACTTCTAAACACCAGCATTTTCATCGTTATTGTCGGGGAAGCAGTTTTCCAGACAAAGTACACATTTATTCAAGCCATACATAACAAATTTAGGAGGCACGGGGGCTAAGTGACTACAGTTTCGGACTGTTGACTGAGAGGTACAGGGTTCGAATCCAGGTTGCGGCCATTGTATAATTTCCTTGAGCAAGAACATTTACTCCAATGGCCTCACTCGACTCAGATGTAAATGAGTATTAGTAAGGGCTGGGGAGCAAAACCTACGATAGACCAATATCCTGTCCAAGAGATGATCTTGTATCATCAGTTCCACTTAACACTACAGAAACAGGGATAAGCTCTGGCTCTTTGGGTCTGTCATGGCCTAGAAGGAACTTTATTTTACTCACATAAAATATTTAACAAAGGACTGAATACAAACCTATACTGAAGGACTCTGTAAGAAAGTCCGTCAATCTCAGGGGAGAGGACATCTTGGACATTACCACAGGGATTTCAGTCAGAATATCTCTGTACAACTTGACGGGCATCTTACATAATAAAGGACATGATAAAAAAAATAAAAATTTCAAGAGTTTTGATAATATCATTATACAAAGCACATGAGCTTTGGGAATTCTACAAATCCCTGCCTGGAAATGCTACTGCCGTAAGTCATTCTTTCTCGATTTTGACTTACAGCAGTAGTATTTCCAGGCAGGGAAATGATAACTTTTCAATGATGAAAAGAAATAATAAACTATCCATATAATGAATAAAACATAATCAACTTATTTTGATATCATAACAGAGCATTTAAGGATCATTAAATCAAAACCTATGTCATATACACACAAGATAAGATGTAACAAGAACAATTTTTAAAATGCTATATAATAGAATGGAGACAAACAAAAGAAGAGTCATAATAAAACAAAAATCAACATAATACATATTCTAAAAAGAATAAAGAAATGTTAAACATCAACCATAACTCTCTTATGTAACTCTCTTATCATACAAAAGCACTTACTTTGTATCCTAAAAATTGGCAGACAACAGCTGTCAAAGTGTTCTTTGATTTGTCGCCTGGAAAACAAAAGAAAATGGGGCAAAAAAAGGATTTTAAACATTTCCAAATTGTTGAAGTGGTTAGATTATGTACATTATAGCTTAAGATTCCTGTTTATATCGCTAGTCTAGAGCAATATTGTTGTAAGTCCAACACATTCATTATGGATTTATGACAATTTTGCTCTAAACCAGCGACACGTGTGTCAACTTACACTTGTGTCCACAACAATATTGAAAATGTAAACAAGTGGAACACTAGTTTATACTTGAGACTTACACAAAAACTGTTTTAGAAAGGATGTTGTCTCAAATGAAAAGTTTTGGTTGGTCCCCTTTGATTCCGTCTTCGCTAGTTTTTGTTGGTGTTTTTTTATAATTTACTTAATGAACCATTTGTGGTCATCTCAAGAAGAAAACAAGCAGTGATGATACTGACAAAAAAATCAAAAAGGAGTAAATCTTTTCAACGCATCACACACAAACAACCCCCCAATCCTCAGATCTCAAAAGTCAAACTCGAACAGTAGAATTGGTACATTTTTTAAACTTCAGCAACCGGGAAGGCACTTTACTGATACGAAAGAGTGGAGGAGGAATTTATCAGGAACCGAGGACAAGCAAAAAATAATGTCTGCGAACCTGGGAATTGAGTTTGAAAAATCATGGAAAAAACTGAAATCCACTGATTGAAAAAGTATTATCACTGAAAGGTAGATATCAAATGAATGCTTTCTTGTAAAAAGTCACCGCTTTCATTTGAAAACATGAGAATTTACAATTAAAAAATTTTCCACTTCAGGATGTGAAATTCAGAGTAAGAGCAACATCTTCTAGATAGTCTTTACATTAAAATTTATCTAACTAATACCCGTCATACCTAACTGTGCTGATGAAGATGACGATATTTGCCTGATGACACACCAAGTGTTACACAGGCTAAAGTCAGAGGGATTCTGAAAATGAGCATGAAAGACATAAAGTATTCAATGTCATGAAGGAACTAGAAAATTGTAGCATCAACAAGAGAAACTGCAAACTCTTTGATTCATCTTCCCAACAAGGATAGTACATATCAGTACAATGTTGGACTTTAGACAAAGAGGAGAAAGACATGTGATTTAGTTCCTTAAGCAAGAAGACTTAATCTTTGTCACAGACCTGCCACCTGATGTAAAACTAAAACATCAGTATGTAAGTATTTCTGCACTTTTGCCAACTTTTTGTTTTGAGAGGAAAATCAGAATACCCAGTGGAAAAAAAACAGTATTTCAGGTAAAAAATCAGGATCAACTAATGTGATGCAGAATGCAATGTATAAAACATCAGTAATTTTACAATTAAGGCCAAAAAAATCAGGATATCTTCTCTATACATCTAATAAAAAACCATGATATCCAGATTAAATCAGGATAAGTGGCAGGCCTGTTAATGTTTCTCGATATTACTCAAACTTAGACACTCTTTTCTATTGAATTAAACACTTTGTGTTACGTTCTAATCCTTACCTGTCCAAACTGTTTAATCTGTTTCTTTAGCCACCGCAAAGAACAGAAAGCCAGCTCATCATTTTCCTTTTCCTGAATTGACAACAAGCTTGGCAATTCTTGGATGAGGTCTTTTTTATTAACCTCCGATGCGATCAATCGACTGAGGACCATCTGGAACAAAATCAATCTTAAGTTTGTAATAATTTTCTCTGTTTTTTATTATCCTTGTTGGATTATTAAGCGCATCTCTTGAAAAAAAATTGGGTTAATTTAAAAAGAAAGGTGTTGCAAGATGAAAGGCTCAGAGAAACAAGGCAAGGAGAGAAGAGGGAATTATCAGCAACCCGCCTAACTGCTGCTCCTCTCGAGCAAAATGCAACCAAAAGGCAAACATGAAAAAACTGAGCACATGGGAAACAAAAAGATGATAGTGAATTTGAAAATTAATTTCAACGTCTTACCTCTGCAATGTTTTGACTGTCACTCAGAGCTCCACTGGTCTTCAGCTTTCCCTCTCCTTCCAAGATGGATCTCAATGACTCAAAGGCACATTTCTGTAAAAAAAGAAAAATATTAGCTTTTGTTATGATAACTTGAGGGTGATTTATATGCAATCTATAATTTATGTCTGACTTTGTTTTAAATGTTTCGCGTTAATTAGCACTTTTACCCATGTGTGATGGACCATTTCCAATTGACCAATTTCGACAGATCCCTTACAAGAAAACCTAGTCGATGACCTAGAAGCAACACTGGACCAATCAGATTGCAAGTTGTATTTATATAATGGTAGCTTTAAAGATAGCTTCACTATCCCTCAGTTGTTTTTTTCAACCATTCTTTCCAGCTCAACGCACTTTGTGCAAGCCTCAGAATGTTACACATCTATCCTGTAGCCTTTTGTTTAGTCTTTTGCTTAACGTTTCCTTTGTTGCTATATCATTTAAAAAGACTTCTTAAGTCTACAGGCTTCCAAGAACTAATAATTTTATAGGCCTATTATCATTAGTAGAGGAGAAATCAGCAGTTAAAATGAGACAATATTTTAGCTTCACTTTCAACCACCGGCTCACTTTTTTATGCAAGACAACCCCTCACAGTTACAGGAAGGTCACTGCCGGTAAAACCATAAAATCAATTATAGGGTGAACTATTCTGTTTGCTTAAAATTTGCATAAATGGCGAAGTATGAATGCTTACCTGTACTTCAATGGAATCATGATCAAGATAGTCACACAGTATGTCACATGCCACTGAATGTTGACTCAAAAGCCAAGAATGGAAGATGTCTTCATTATCTAAACCTGTAAAAGAGGAGTCGCCATTATTGCTTTGTCCATAAATTATGTTTTCATCTTTTATCATTTTAAATTATCATAAAACAAGCTAATGCAGCCAAATGAATGTGGAATATACAAGTGAATTTGTCTACCTGAATGAAAAGATGATATAATAATGGAGATTTTGAAGAATAAATTGAAGCATAGATAAAAATCTTCTTTCAGGATCTATGCCTTTCAAACTTTATATTCGACAACACTTTTTGTGTTGGTAATAATAATGAATCAGTATTCTTTTACTTGATTGCTTTGTTGTGTGCACCATGTTTTGAAATCAAACAATGCAATGATTAAATATTTCTTCAATTCCTGCTGATGGAGTCTTCTTAATTCATCACTTTGATTTCACTTCAGTTTGACTCCTCACAAAACAGTTTTCTTGGTTCAAGACTGTAATGTATTGATTATACCTAGTCCGTGAATGAGTGCGTGAAGCGATGAGTGCGTGTATACTGCTAATATCTTTCG
>JAUEKT010015336.1:0-10276 GCA_031762655.1 Doris verrucosa
TGGCGTCTGGGATTCGAACTGGGTACCTTTTGGTCAGCAGCAAGAGGTCCTAACCACTCACTTACCGTGCCTCCAAAATTAAGTTGAAGACAAGACAACACACGTTAAGTTGAAGACAAGACAACACACATTAAGTTGAAGACAAGACAAGACACGTTAAGTTGAAGACAAGACAACACACATTAAGTTGAAGACAAGACAACACACATTAAGTTGAAGACAAGACAAGACACATTAAGTTGAAGACAAGACAACACACATTAAGTTGAAGACAAGACAACACACATTGCGTTGAAGCCAAGACAACACACATTAAGTTGAAGACAGGACAACACACATTAAGTTGAAGACAAGACAACACACGGTCACACATTCGCTATCTCAAAACTGCACTCGTACAGATTGGCAAAGAATTAGCACTCAAAAGCCTTTTGGAAAAGCTCTGTCTCCTCTTTCTGGCATTGCGCCGATTATGTGTCTGTCTCTCATCCTGTCTCTTGGTGCCTCGCTGTCTCTCATCCTGTCTCTCGGTGCCTCACTGTCTCTCTCTCTCTCTCTCTCTCTCTCTCTCTCTCTCTGTTGGCTGTTTTTGTCTATCTCTTACTGGTTGGACCGCACAAGGCACAAGCTAAGCTTCGTCCGCCCGTAGGTTAGAGTTAGAGAGAAGGCCTAATACTACACTAATGTTTCGGTAGGCCTTCCTTTTCGTTCTATGCTCTACTACTACTACTACCTCTTTACCCTCAGTGGAGAAAAAAGACGATCTCTTGATCATTGAGTTTGATGGAAATTATAACAAGAGGGGTGCAAAGACCGATGGCGGGTAAGCGCTCACGGAGTATTATTATGAACTATTACGTCGATGCCATGCTAGCACACGTTGACGAAAACTCGGGGAAACTGGTCACCCATGTTATAGCATGTTTGTGCGATAATCCTTTTCATCTGGTGTCAATCGCAGTAGAAGGGAAACCAAACTTGAACAAAATTGACGGCCTTCTAGATCTATGATGTAATGCCAGTCCCTCCACCTCGGTACCCGGCGTCCATTACAATACGGCACGAGGTGTGAAACTGTCAAAACGGGCCTCATTGATGCTAGCCCAGCGGCGAAACACGTGGCGGGTCGCCAGCATCTAGATCTCTCTCTATCTCTGCTTGACGTAGGTCTACGGCAGACACTGGCTGTTTTAACATCATTTGAGTGTTACTTCAGAGTATTTTATAAGAGAATTGGAGATGTGTAATATTACTTCAACAATTAACCGGTACATTTGCTCGTTTAATTTTTGAAGTGTGTCTTCCCAAACTCCAGGGGGTGCGCATATTAGGGTCGGTGCGCTTATTAGGGATAATACGGTATGTCAAATCCCTGAAACATTTTCAGATTTATTTTAAACATGGTGGCTTGCAAAAAAAAAAAAAAAATCACCACCCAAAACAAGCACATACTTATAGGTGTAGTTGTCTGTGGCTGGGTGGTGGGTAGAGAGGATGTGGCCCTTGCCGCAGTGGTGGAAGCTGTCATGGCGAGTGTAGACGTGGTCACCACTGTGGGGAGGTCCGTTTCCCCAAAGTCAATTTCTGTAGAGGGGGAACAATTAAGGGGGTCGGACATAAAAATGATCAAAATCTTTATTTTCAATGTTTTGAAACAAATTAATCAATGTAAGTGTACCATAGGTCAATGCGAGCTCACTCATGTTGCCAAATTAGTCCAAAAAAAGTCTGATTGCCGTGGAAACAGCCGCCATCTTGAAATCTTATAAATATATTTTTTTCTTAAACATATTATTTGAAGAGATAAATCAAGAATTCTTTTTGCATTTAGTCATGATCGAAGTATACTTTGTAGCTGACAACTTTTTAGAGCCTGGACATTCATAGGAATGAAAATATAGCCATGTAAAGTCGGAGATGAGAAAAGCTTGATGTTTTTTTTGGTCAAACTTTAACTTTAAAGGCTTTCAAAAACAAAATTATTGTATCAATCTATTAAAAATAACTTGTCAACTTCAAGTATCAACATATAATAAAATACCATATAAAGTTTGATATATGTAGGATGAAAAATTTCATACCCTGCCAAAAACAAACTTCGGGGGAAATTTTGTTCAAAAAGATACATTATCCTTTTTCCTTTTGTTACATGTCCTATTCAAACTGCAATTTTAAATTATTTACCATTTTGTATTCCTCTCAAACCTTTTACCATGCATAGACAAGATCATGAAAATTTCTTTAAAACTAAACAGGAAAAAAAAAAGCAGCTTTTGATGGAAATTGCTGTTTGGGACAACCTTAAGACTTTGTATGCACCTGTATGGTCCTTGACAAAAAAGTTTGTAAAATAATATTTTCCATTTTATTTTTGTGACGCCTTCCATCATCGAGTAATGATGGTCTTCGACCAAATAAGTGAGTGGAACGTGGCTAAAAAAAGTAAAAAGTTCCTTCTAGGCCTGGACAGACCCATAGAGCCGGAGCTTATCCAAGTTTCGGTAGCGTTAAGCGGAACAGATGATACAAGATCATCCCCCCCCGGACAGGACGCTAGTCTATCACAGGCTTTACTCCCCAGCCCTTGCTGGCACTCATTTACACCTGTGTCAAGTGAAGCCATTGGAGTACATTTTCTTGCTCAAGGAAAATACACGATGCCCGTAGCGGGATTTGAACCCGGTACCTCTTGGTCACCTGTTCGATGCCCTAACCACTGAGCCACCGTGCCTCAAACGTGACTGACCATGTGTGATTTACTTTCCGAGGGCGGTGAATGGATTCTAAAGGTTATGAATATTTACTTTTACGTGTAAGCTGTGAATAAATCCTTACTATTGTAAAACCAATAACCAATTCTTATAGGTGCTGAGTTGTCTTTGAGAGAGATAGAGAGAGAGAGTTAGAGAAATGAAGAGATAAACATGAGTAAATAAGTCTCATTACCTCTAACACTCATCTCAAACATTCCTTAGAGTATTCTTCTTCAATTTTCTTTAAAATTCTAAAACAATACAAAGTAATAGAGACAATGATGATCAATTAGTTGTTTTCATATTTAACCACCTTTCTACAAGCAAGCAAAAGTGGGGAAAAGCAACAGACCAGATCTTGATGATGAGCAGAATTGGCTTATTTGTCTTTCCGATTCCTTGAAAGATGCGTCTATGGATCTGAGAGTATCTCTGTCCATAGAATGATGATCCTCGCAATCCTCTCTGGCCGACCTCATACACTCTCTAGCAAAATCTATCAAGCTGGAAAAAAAGCACATACGTCAAAATCATATTTCAAGATTGAAAGCTCAATACTGTGACAATATGCCAATTGAAGAAAAGCCATTTTAGCCACGTTCAATACCTCTTTTAAATAATAATTTTTAAAATTCTGAATCATGCTCTGCATTTTTATTTTTATCCCTTTTATTACATTGAATCGAAAGCTGATGTGAAATAGTTCTACACTTCAAACAGGGATCTCTAACAAATCCAAAACTCTGCGCATTCAATTATTCCCATTTTTCTCATCTTAGTAGATTATAAATCTTGAAGAAAAAGTAAAGTTGATTATAAATCTTGAAGACAAAGTGAAGTTCTTATAAATCTTGAAGACAAAGTAAAGTTGATTATAAATCTTGAAGACAAAGTAAAGTTCATTATAAATCTTGAAGACAAAGTAAAGTTGATTATAAATCTTGAAGACAAAGTAAAGTTCATTATAAATCTTGAAAACAAAGTAAAGTTGATTATAAATCTTGAAGACAAAGTAAAGTTCATTATAAATCTTGAAGACAAAGTAAAGTTCATTATAAATCTTGAAGACAAAGTAAAGTTAATAATAAATCTTAAGAGAAAGTAAAGTTCATTATAAATCTTTAAGACAACATAAAGTTCTTAAGAACACATTTACACATCCTTCGCCAAAACATCTATATGCTTTTTGTATATTAAATATGTTGTACTACTTAAAAATGTCAATAACAACTTTTACTTCCATTGAGAAACGACCGAGTCTGTGATTTTGTTATTGATCTTCTAGTTTTTTTAAAACCATGGGATGTGAAACAAACTGGCACCAGACTCACAAAGGGACCCAAGTCAGGTTTTAGTAATTGTGAGATTGTCATAAATTCTAATGAATGTGTCAGGTCATTTTCACGCAAACTGCTGTAGTGAAAGGGCGAACAGTTTTAAACGATCACATCAAACGACAATTACAGGCATATCACCTCCAGTCAGAAAGTACCTTATAATAATAAATAATAATAACATTTATATAGCGCCTTTTGCCGAAACCTCAAGGCTCATGTTTCTTTGATCTTAGCACAAAGAGGTGTATCATTACTAGAATCTTTTCTCTATTCTTCCTACTTGCTTCAAACATCATAATTTAAACTCATTGTATCACTCTCACATTCAATAATTTAGGATAAGCAAATCTTTTTAAAAATCTCCCATTTAAAATAAAATATAAAATTCCTTCTAGACCTTGAGAAACCCAAAGAGCCGGAGCTTATCCCTGTTTCTGTAGCATGAAGCAGAACAGATGATACAAGATTTCCTTCTAGACAGGACGTTAGTCTATTGCAGGTTTTACTCCCCAACCTTGCTGGTACTCATTTACACCTGAGTTGAGTAAAGCAATAAGAGTAAATAAATTTTCTTGCTCGAGGAAAATATGCGATGGTCGCAGACAAGATTTGAACCCTGAACCTCTCGGTCAGCAATCCAATACCCTAACCACTCGGCCACTGTGCTTCCCTCCCAATGTAAACACCTAAAGAAAAATCGTTATTTGGGTGGTCCAAAAACATTGGGCAAAGGCTGACGAATCCCTTTGTGAAACGGGCGACTCCTTGTACATGCTTCCCACCTGCAAGCCACGCCATATCCCCCCAAGGTGATGTACTCCTCCACCCTTTTCACACCTTCCTGGCACAAAGGCATTCCTTCGCACTTGACAGCTGTTGCAAAACAACAAAAATACAAAAATAAACAAAAAACATTCCTATGAGCATGTCTGAGCATGTAATTCATCGGCTCACAACCAGAAGTGACTATGTCCACATTTGCCAAAAAAAGAATGTACTTTCAAAAAATCCAGAAAAGGAAGATATTGGGCATCTATTATAGTCTTCTTATCTGCTTCACATAGCCTATGAAGACTAACAGACTCCAAATCTGGAATTTAATTTGTTATTTCTTAAATCAAAGAGTCAAAACAGAAACTCAACATCTATTTTTTCTCAAATCATAAATTTTGGACATAGTCACATCTGGCTGTCAGCCAATGAATTAAATTTTACAGAGAAAGCTTTTGTATGTTCATCTCAGACTTAACTTAGAATTTACAAGCAATAGCAAGATAGGAAAGAAGGAAAAAAGGAAAAAAAAAAAGAAAAAAAAAGAAGCAGCACCTATCAGCACATCCCAGTAACTGCCCATATTTGCATGAGAAAATATGAATGCGTACAAGCTTTGTCTGCTAATATAATTACATACACACATCCTTATTTTCCTTATTTCATAAATCATTTCATTCAGAGCAAAATGATCTAAGTATTTTCATACACATCACTGGAACAACTTAAAACATAACAAAAAACACTTTTTCAGGAACACAGCTGAAGTATCTATGGTATCGATCAAGGTGATCAAAATTCCACGTCTGAAAACACTGGGATTTAAGTCAAAGATAAGCCATATTTAAATTAACAAAGCAGTGAATGACCGCCCTGAAATAGCATCGTGCAATCAAGCTTTTAAGTGCTCCGTAAAAATTTCATTAAGAGACGGCGTACATAGCGCTTGTAATATCATTTGATCTTAAACAAGCAACGTAGAAATGCATGTAGAAAGCTTGATTCGCTCCTCAACAAAAAGATTCAAAAAGCAACAATCTGCCTTTGATGTGCAAAGTTTGGAGCTGATTTCGACTCCAATAATTGAAACAGTGTGCATATCGTTGGTGATACCACAAACTAAAATAAACGTAACTGACATTTTGGTCAAATTTCAGTTCCCGCCGTTGGTCATTGATTACCGCTTCCACAAGGTTGCAAGTTTTGATATGAATATATTCATTCCATTTTAAGACTATCGCAGAAATGACGGCAATATTTTACCTAAGCTAGTTTTACAGTGGCCAAGGGAGCGTTGCATTCCTCTTTGCTCCAAAATGACTGAAATATCAGTCACTTTAGTTCATGACACCATCGACGATATGCCAAAATGGATCATCACCTCTGTGTGAAGGAGGGAAGAGGCACACTTCTACCAAACGATGGCCAACCACCTTGTACATATTTTCCAAAAGAGATAGAAATTCTACATCACCACTTACATATTGCTTTCCTGTCGCCTCCTTTCGAAGAACTGAAGTTCCGCAGCCTGTTCTCATGCCCTAAGGCACCCATTTCAAACCTGAGGGCTTGACCTGCGTTGTAAAAAAAAAAAAAAGATCAAAGAAACATGAGACATGAAATTGATCTTATCTCACACATCACTTTTATCTACAGCTTGAAATCCTAAGATTACTTGACAGAAATTGTTCAGATTAGAGAAAGCAACATTGACAAAAACAAAAACAAACAAAAAAAACGTTGACATTTGAATAACAAAAAAAATTAAGGGATAACTTTCATTATTCACATTACTCACAACAAGGCAATTTATTCCACTTGCTTCACTCGACTCAGATGTAAATGAGTACCAGTAACGGATCAGGAGTAAAACCTACGATAGACTAGCATTCTGTTCAGGGGATAATTTTGTATCGTCTGTTCCGCTTAACGCTACAGAAACCAGGATAAGCTCTGGCTTTTTGGGACTGTCAAGGCCTAGGAAGAAGTTTACAGCAACATAATGGACCACACAGATGAAAATTGAGTCCAAACTAACGTACAACATGGTTTTAGTTCTTTTTTTAAGCTGTAAATCCCAACTGATTATGCTACTAGATGACTTCAGTCTTAGCCTAAACAATAAGAGCCGAACAGATTTCTCTAAAGCCTTTGATAAAGCAGACTACAAAAACAGCCTCTTAACAAATTTAGACGCTTATGGCCTTCCACACACACTTCTAAAATGGATTCAGTCATTCATTATCTGTAAGCTCAACACAGGGGTTACTGAAAGCCAAAGAATGGGATATAAAACAAATGAAATCAGGATTTTCACACGGAACTACCCGTCTTCTTTCACTGGTTGGTCTTGAGCTCCGCTCATCTTACCCATCTACCCTCTCCTTTCCTCTCAAGCCATTCCTCCTTCTGACACTACATCTTATTTTCAAGCCTTCTGGTGCCACCTGGCTTGGGAGACATGGTGGCTGATTGGTTAGAGTGTCGGACTGGTGACCAAGAGGTACGGGAGCAACGAAATTACTCGGAACACTGAAAGACAAGCCATGTCCAGAGAGGCTCAGAGCTCTAAGACTACCAAGTCTGGAACACCGACGTCACAGAGGTGACATGATAGAGGTATACAAGTGCATACTTAACCACTACGCAGTTAAAAGACCGACAATAACACTGGCGAGTGGGAGAGACCTACGAGGACACTCACTCAAACTGCAGAAGGGAAGACACAGGCTGGCTCTTAGAAGCAACATCTTCACCAACAGAGTTTATCCTCTTGGAACAGTCTGCCTGATAATGTTGTGACAGCGCCATCCATTAACCCCTTCAATAGCCGACTAGACAACCACTGGAGGCACCATCCTGATCTCTATGACCCAATATGTCAAGCAACTCACTCCACGCATGCCACATATTGAATGAGAACTTATTAAGGATCCACGAACAGACCTTAATTGGTCTCTAAACGCAAAATCAAGTCAAGTCAAAGTACCGGGTTCGAATCCCAACTGCAAACCATCATGTATTTCCCTTAAGCAAGAAAATAACTCCAATTGCTCCACCCTGCTCAGGTGTATTGAGTACCTGGCCGTTAAAAACAGCACAGTTTTTGTCTACAAAATTGTATCGCGTCAAACAGGCTGCAAGTCTCGTCCTCTCAGTTCTGTGTTGCTGTTGGCCGGCGGAGTTTAACGTTACTGCAAAGCACCTTGAGGCTAGGGTAATACAGGCAATAGGCGTTGTGCACATGGTCACTTTACTTTTTATTTTACCTGATGAAAAATCTGGGCAGAATTGGCTTGCTTGGTTTTCTATGTTTACGTAGGACCTCTCAATGGACTTAAGTGCTGCCCCACTCATCACTCCACGAACTTCGCAGTCCGCAACAGCAGACTTCAGGCATTCGTAGATGCTGTGCCTTAGTCTGGAATGAAAAAACGACAAGGCAATGTTAACAGTTCCATCCCCCTAAGGCAAACCGACATATCAACAAGTTTTGTGTTTTGGGGGGGAAAAACGAACACAGGTTTCAATATCCAGCCTATTAAAAGGCATCAACACCAATTCTACAACTTAAATACTTAAAGTAGCGATAAAGATATGTCATTCTGCCATTTATGCAAGATGGATATGGTTTCCAGTAGTCAATTTATGAAAAACAATCAGAAAACTATGTCGTCACATACATCGTTTTTATAGTCTCGTGTGAGTTTGTCTGGGTTTTTTTTTAATGAGAATAACAGGAAGAAACAAAATACTTTGATGTATTTAAAATGCACTCAAGGATTTCTAGGGGAAATACTTTCAGCAGTCTTTCTCTCTTTTTTAAAATAACGTAAGTACACTAGCAGTGGAGGCACAGTGACTGAGTGGTTAGGGTGTCGGATTGCTGACTAAGAGGTACGAGGTTCAAATCTCATCCATGACCATCTTGTATTTTCCTTGAGCAAGAAAATTTATTTCAATTACATCACTCGACTCAGGTGTAAAGGAGTACCGGCAAGGGCTGAGGAGTAAATCCTGTGATAGACTAGCGTCCTATCCAGGGGATGATCTTGTATCATCTGTTCCGCTTAACGCTATCGAAACTGGGATAAGCTCCTGCTTTTTGGGGCTGTCAGGCCTAGAAGGACCTTAACTATTTTTCTTTAATAAACAAGCACAAGAAGGACTGTTGAATCTTTGTACAGCAGGAAGCAAGCATCTAGCACTAGTGGAATCAGTTGCCCTCAAAGAATACTAATAATAATGATAGGCACTTCTATAGCGTTATTCCCCCCACCTAAACGGAAGGCTGTAGGCATGTATAACTATGTGCTATTGTATTTTTGTATTTAAACCTATCATTAAGTGTCTTTATAAATAAGCCTGAACAGTAATTTAGATAATTATTTGAAGGAGATCTAATCATCTAAATGTTTTCTAATCAGAACTTCTATGAAAGACTTAAGTTTTATTTACCTGTTGTCTTAGATTTAGGGTGGAAGTAAAATTTGTAGGCGAGCAATACACCAGTCAAGGCCATTATGATAACACAGAGGATTGCAATCACAGCTATATATGTAGTTTCAAGTGATTCATCACTGCTATCATCCTCAGGCTGAGAAGAAAATAAACATTGAAAATAGTCACTGTAATGATAGATTATAAAATAAACGCACATTGTAACAGATTTAATTTGAAATGTAACCAGGAATTATTTTTTCTTTCCTAGGCTGTCAATCAATGAAACAGATAATATTATATCATTTTTAAAAGTTTGAAATAGATTGTAGTTAAATCACCAGTAATTTGGGTGCATTTACGTAAATTAATTTTATATTTCATGTTTATTTAAATTCAGAAAAGAAACTAATATTTTAATGATTAACTCACCTGTCCACATGTAGCACCATAGAAGGAGGCACCATCAACTTTGAAATAACCAGACATAGCAACAGTAGTGTCATCGAAGGTGAATGTTGTACTATTTTCAATGTTAGAGCATATGGTATATAACGTCTCATTATAACCTGAAGTCGTTGCCTCGATGTTCAAGCTGACAATAAAACTGCCTGTTTGGAAAAAAAGATAGAAATGAAATAATCTTTCAAAATCTTCAGCCATAACATTTAAAATAATGTGTCAATATCAAATTCAATGTGTATTCTGTGAATACAGTATGTATACAAACAGTTTACTAAAATACGACAAGTTTTTGTGAGCAAAACTCTTGAATTCCTAGATAGCTGTATAGTTAGTAGATAGAATTTTATCAACTTACCACTACGATGTGCATCCCCTGTGATTCTCATGTCCGAGCGGTCACTGTAATGGTTGCGAACTTGTGCTGTCCAGTATGGAGCCCTTGTCTCATCATAGGTCAGTGGGAATTTCATTTCTAATGTGTGCTGTTCTGCTATGATCATGTTTTTCTGT
>JAUEKT010015447.1:0-10274 GCA_031762655.1 Doris verrucosa
TCATCATCATCATCATCATCATCATCATCATCATGATCATCATCATCATCATCATCATCATCATCATCATCATCGCCCTTTTCACCCTACACCAGGGTATAGGCCACGAGCAATAGACTTCCACTTGCTCCAATCCTGTGCATATCCTGCCAGGTCCCTCCATAAAAGACCCCCCTCTTCAGATCATCATCCATCACTCTCCTCCAGGTCGTTCGTTGTTTCGTTTACTGTGATGACAATAATAATATTCTTTTATGGTCCATATCACTTGTTCCCAAGAACACGTCCTTTTTATGTTTTATGAAGCATGTCAAAATAATTTAGCGATCTAGATATATCTACAATTAAAATTTGCATTTTCAAAACTCTTAAAATCGAATGAACCAATAAAGATATTTATTGTGCAGCTGATATTAAAAACAGGATATTAGATTACCATGACCCGATTTGCAGACACCGTTCGCTTGCCAGTCTAATGGCTGCCGGTTGTCTTGTGTGAATGGACCATTCGTGGCAAGCCGTGGAAGTGGATTCTAGGTTTAGTGAGGGATATTTCTATGGTCTTAGTGTATCTAAATGCAAGTTGGAAGTGACAACTATTTACGAGAAGGGTATATGGGAAGAAAAAGCATTGGACAAGAAATGAATGACAATGGCGACAGGTTAGCTGACTTTTGTGTTAAAAACAGCCTTATTATTAGAGGAAACGTTTTTTAACACAAAGACATTTATAAATACACCTGGACATCACCCATGGTAAAAAAGAAATTGAAAACCTACTTGAAAGATGTAAAGGCAAAAAGAGGAGCAGATACCGGAAGTGACCATAACTTACTAATGTGCAAACTGAAACTCAAGGTCAGAAAGGCAGAGAGAGGTCAAACAAGAAAATTAAAATTTGATGTTGGAAAATTGAGAAATCCAGAAGATGCACATAGATTCAGACTTAAAATCCGGAACAGACTTGAAGTCCTTCAGAATTATAAAAAAATGAATATAAACAAATTTACTAAAATTCTCGGGCACCCCAGAAAAAAGGAGGAACAATAGATATCTTACAGATCATGGTCTTTAATAGAAGAGGTAGGTAGGTAGGTGGGAGTTTCACGCTTTGGAGAGTCCCTTCTGCTGACACAAAGTACAACATCTACTGGTTCGTTTCTGGTGGGCTTTGTCTCCCGACAAGACGACATCCCAGAGATTTCCACATGTCGCGGTCACTGCCCAGGATAGAAGAAGGGAAGACAATAAAACAAGACTCGCTTGAAGTAAAATCAACAAGGCTTAAAGAACAAAGAAGAAGGTTTACACTGCATGGACAAGGAGGTCAAAAAGTAGGCCAAACTGGACGAAAAAGAATTCTATGACAATCTAGCACAATCAGCAGAAATGACAGATGAAAGGAACGACTTGAGAACATTAAATCAGACTATCAAGCTATTGTCACCCAACATGATGAATAACTATATCCTCATTAAAGATACCGATGGAGTCGTAATTTCAGATGAAAAGGCACACATTGAAAGATGGTAGCAGCATTTTCAGACCATTCAAAATCGGGATGCACCCAGGCTCAGGTCACATACTAAAGAAGCAGAAACATATTTGAATACAAAGATTGACCATCCGACTAGACAATTGAAGAAATAAAGAAAGCAATTCGAAGCTTAAACAGTGGCAGAGCAACCGGGGAAGATCAGGTAACTTTTCCTCCACTCCTGATGCAAAATCTTTTTAACGATATTTGGAACTCGGAAAATATCCCAGAAACCTGGAACCCTGGACTCATTGTGAAACTGCCTAAAAAGGGAAACTTAGCCGACTGTGGAAATTGGATCATGCTAAATGACAAGCAATTTATTCAACAGAATAATCCTTAACCGCATCAATTTAGAAGTAGAACCCATACTTAGGAAACAAAAGGCTGGGGTCCATAAAGAACAGTCATGCGTCGAACATCTTATCTTCACTCTCCACCAAATCTACTTTATATGCAAACTTTATTCACCTTGAAAAAGCATTTGCCAGCCTCCATCGTCTATCCGTATGGAACATAATGAGGCATTATGGAATACCAGGAAAATACCAGAAAAGATAGTAAATATTGCAAATATGTTGTATTCCAACTTTTCAGCCAAAGTCATTTGCAGACACGAACTTTCAGATGCTTTCAGGGTTGACAAAGGCGTTAAACAGGGCTGTATTTTGTTGCCTTTTCCTTTCCTGCTAGCTGCGGACTGGATAATGAATGAGTCAGTCAACAATATAAGTAAAGGAATCAGATGGACTTTCAATTAAACTTTAGAGGAGTTGGACTTTGTGGGTGATATTGTCTTGTTATCTCAGAAATTTGTCAACTTGGAGAACAAATCTCAAGAACTTACAAGGAAGGCATAAAGAATAGGACTGAAGCTGAGGGCAACACAATGAAAACTATGAGAATGAACAGTAGTGCAACTCAAATGATCAGAATGGATGGAGAAAGTTTAGAAGATGTAGAGACCTTCACATATTTGGGCACATCAACCTCTCAAATGGAAATACACAAATGGAAATACATGAAAGATTAAACAAAAAACTAGAAAAGTTTTGGGCATCTTAAACACATTCTGGAGATCGTCAAAATTTCTACAAGAAAAAAGTAAAATGTTCAAAAGCAATGTACTAGCAGTCCTTTTACAAAGAGTTGAATCATGGAACACCACCGGAGGTACCTGCCAGAAATGGGAAGTATTTCAAAATAAATAAATTAGAAGGATTTTTTAAATAGTTTGGCGCAACACAATAAATAACTAAGATTTACTCTAGAAAGCATGGATTGACCACTTACCAGTAGGATAAAAAGACGCAGATGGAAATGGTTCGGTAATGTGAGCAGACTGCAACCTGCTGCAATCCCAAACGTCGCCTTGAGATGGACGTCACAAGGACAGAGGAGCAAGGCCGGCCTATGGACACATAGAGGAGGACGGTTGAAAGAGAAATGAGGCAGCAAAGATGAACATGGGGAGAGGTCAGAAAGAAGGCAGAGCATAGTGATCTTTGGCGTGCCCACGTGACAGCCTTATGTGTCACTGAACACGACATAGGATAAATAAGTAAGTAAGTTGATGGTTCCTGAAGATGTTGTACTGGATGTTGGGATGATCTAGGTCCATTTCGAATGAGCATCGAAACCTATGAGAAACATCGAAGGGTCCAGCGAAGACGATATATATACGTTGCCATGGTTCGTCAGTCCATTATCAAGGATGAAGTGATGAGTGAAGCTGTAGTATGGCACATCCACTACAGCTTTTAGAAACCATTTCATAGCAGGCTGAATTTCTAGGAGTAAGATAAGATCCAGATTGGCTGTTAAATGGTAGAATTGAATCTATCCAGAACATTTAGAAAGAGAGGACGGTGTAAAAAAAGAAAGAATAGACCTAGAAGTCTGGAGAAACCAAATCTATATTTAGAATATTCTGAAGTCAAGTATTTGATACAAAATATACAAAATACGCTATTAATCTATCCATCCATCCATCCACCCACCCAACTATTAATCCGTCCGTCCGTCCATCCATCCATCCATCCATCCATCCATCCATCCATCCATCCATCCATCCATCCATCCATCCATCCATCGGTCTCCCGCCCCCCTTTTCTCTCTCTCTCCACTCCATCTTCCACTCAATCCCCTCCGTGTCTCCACCTCCTGGCAATGATAGATCTTTATCATTCCACACCATTGCTACCATTCCTGACTTCTTACTAGGCCCGGTGCCTCCAAAACGGTTCCATCTAATTACACCGAGTCTCCGGTTCCTTGCTAATGCCACCATTTGGTCGTCTGGCTCGCAGAGACTAATATCCGTTCTCTTGTTTCCCGCACCCAGCAGCGTCCGATTTCAGCTGTTTACTCATCGAATAACAATAATAATTATGAAAGCCTTTTTACGCTCATGAGGGTCTTTATTGGTCTTTTTTCGGGGGTTTCATTTAGAAATAGAATGTTTCCTTGTTTAGCCTCGCAGAGTGAAAACAATTACAGCAACGACCATTATAAGAATAACACTACAAAACGAGTATTTTTTTAAACAAGGGGAAAATTAGAACTTGTCCATTTGGAATCTGCGTTCCCCAAGATATAATTGCAGTACAGAATCGTGCATTTTTCTTGAGCAAGAAAATTGATTCCAATTGCTCCACTCGATTCGGGTGTGAATGAATACCAGCGAGGTCTGGGAAGTAAAACCTGCGATTAACTAACATCCTGTCCAGGGGGTGATCTCGTGTCATCTATGTCCGCTACACGTTACAGAAACCGGGATAAACTCGGGCTCTTTGGATCTGTCAAGGCCAAGAAGGAACTTACGGAGTCCCTGGCGAATAATGTTAGGTATCCCATTTGTGCATCTTCGACTACAGAGTGTCTAGAAATATGCAACCCTGTGTGTTTAAAAAAAAAAGTCTCAAAGTTTTTTTCCCTGATATTTGTCCTGTTCTCTGTCATAAATTGTTTATTAGAGTTAACTGTCGGCCAAAATATTTTTAACTTTTCTCCTTAAACACCCGTTAATAAGTAATCTTTGTATCGTTACAAAGCAAGACGTTTTAATAATTCATATTCATATGCGAATTTCCACAAACGTTTAGACTTTAAGAGTCGACAAGGTGAAGCTAAATTCAGACTTGGTCGAGATGCAGCATTGTGTGGTGTTTTTGGAGAACTTCAAGGCCCCATGGCCGTAATTGGACCATCTTACTTCTCTGTTCGTCTTTCTTACGGGGGACCCCAGCCAATCAGGCCCTCTTCAACGTTACCTCATCTTGTCCGTCTGGCGTTCCTGGTCGGTTGTGTTTCTCTTATTGCCCTTGCAGACTCCCACCGTGGCCAGAGCCAATGCAATTTCGTCTAATTACGCCACGTTTTCCGTTCTTCACGAAGACTGGCCTTCGAGCTTTTACAGCTTTGAGATCGATAAAGACAAGCGGTGAAGTATAGAGTTTAAGATAATAGGTGGTAAATGATAGATAGAGTAATTGAAATAGCGCCTTTAGAACAACGACAAGGAAGATGCATAGGAATATATAGAAGAAAAACAAATGCAGATCTTTTTCATTGTTTTAGAGTTATCTTTTCATATCATTAATATTACTAACCCGACAATCCTTCTTTATGACGTCAAATCCTGCTTTGAATTTGCTTCAAATATCGCCGTCTTTTCGGTTCAAAATGCGGGACGTCGGTGGGTCGAAAAAATGTTGTTGTGTCTGGGGATATTGATTGAATTGAATTGAATTGAATTGCATTGAATTAAATTGCAATTGAATTGAATGTTAAATCGCGCTACCGTACACAAAAAGGTCGTCTTTATTTATTGATTTTATTTATTTTTTAGAATCTAAATACTGCGCCGCTACAGTTGACTAATAATAGACAAGGTAATTGAATAGCTCTGTTGGTAGAGTGAGTTCTCCGTGTGGGAAGTGGAGGATGCTGACGCAGAGGTCGCGGGTTGGATCCCCTGACTATTCCCATGCATCTTTCTTGTCCTTGTTATTACTGAACTATTCAATTACTTTGCCTATATTTCTTATACATAATGCCCCTTGCCTCACTGTTTGTCTACGCTTAACGGAACACTTTTCAATAATGATATGCACAAATTTGAGAGTTGAGAACAAAATTCATCGGCCAGTGAGATTCGAACCATGGACTAACAGAAGACTGTTATCGACTTGTGCTTTGCTTCACATTCTTTCTGTACCTCCGACAGAACGAAATGTTTTCGTGAATGAGAAGAGGAATGGTGTGTGTGTATGTGTGTGTATGTGTGTGATTGTGTGTGTTTGCAGGTGTGTGTGTGCAGGTGTATGTGTCATTTGGACACAGAGCTTTTTCTTTTGTTGGTCCCACAATTTGGAACAAAATTCCCCTATCCATTAGAAACCAAAAATCTCATGAAACTTTAAAAAAACAACTCAAAACTCATTTATTTCAATCATAAGTCACTTCATCCTCGGAATGTTTTCGATTGGGTTTTATTATTTTAGGTTCTGTTTTTATCATAATAATTAATATACAGCCTTTTAGTTCGATTTCAAATTTTGCTGTCCTTTGCGCTGTATGTATTTCTTGAATGAATGCATGTGTGGATCTGTGTAGATTGTATTTTTACTTAATGTTTTTATATTTTAATATTGACATAGCTACTGAGTTCATGTGCCATTGTATTACGATGTTTTAAATTTAAATTGCTCATTTTGTGTTTTATTATGTTATGTCGGTTTTACTGTGATTGTAAAGCGCATAGAGCTTGTCCATGGATGGGGATATGCGTTATAAAAGTTTTATTTATTATTATTATTATTATTATTATTACAACCCAAAGCAAGAGGTTACAAAGCAATATAAAGTGGTGTTTGTGGCATTATATTCTTATTCTGAAAATCGTACAGTAGGAAAGAATTGGACACTTAAAAGTGATGACGGCATGCTTTCCTATTTTATGTATAATTAAGTAGATTTTTATCCACTAATCAATTTCTTGTGACGATTTTTAAGCTGTATGAAATTGTCAGTCTGAAACATTGCTATTTTGATCCTTCATGGTAACATGTTTACACATTTTTTTTCTCAGAGATGACGATAATGATAAAAGTGATGAGGATGATGATCCACACAGAATTGAATTTAGTATAAATCAGGCGGCACGAGAGCGGCAACAGATTCGCGACAATTTCCTGGCCGCAGAACAAGGTAAGGCTGAATAAGTCTTTTATGTTTATGATTTCCTTCATCCTATTCCTTATGCAGATTGTGATGATTTTTTTTTTAATCATCCTATCTTCATTTCTTTTCCCCAACACTTTCTAAATTGGGACTGTCTTTTTGATTTTGTGGTTTTGTTTTAATAAAGAAGGCTAGGCAGAGCATGAAATGTAGGATTTCATGGAAATTAATCATTTCTTTCAACTTTCCCTCTTTTTCAATTGAGAAAAGATGTTTGGCTCAGTTTATCTCTCTTCCCCACCATAAAAATGATTGGGCAATACTTCTTATCCTCAGTGAAAATTAAACTTTCTTTGCTTTTTGTCATTGCATTTTATCTTTTTTTAAGTTTCCCTGATGCCGTATTTTACATGCTAAAATTGCATGAAAATTCTGAAAACATTTTGCTGTGCACAAAATTGTTTTTGGATTTGTTTTTTGTTTTTGCTTTTTTTTAAAGAACTCAAATAAAAACAGGATTGAATCTATTTATTTTCATCTTCTTTTTTTTCAACGAATATGATTCAAACAAAATTTGATCATAATACCATGAGAAACAGTAGATAGCATATATTGAGAAAAGGCAAAATTTTGAGATGTTCATGCTTTAAAATTGTTCATTACAACTGCTTTTTTTCTCATACACACCTAGAAAAGATTAGCATCACTCTAATGTGAAATATTGAAAACGTCAAGCGTGTCTTTATGTTAAGCAAATGCCAGACAAAGACAATGTTGTATCAAGGAATGACATAAAAATGGCAATGAAAGATATTCATGAACATTTCATCAAATAAATTTACATCCATAAAAAAAGATTGTATTTTTTCATTACAGGTAGCGATGAAGATAGTGACCAGGAGAGGGAATGGGAAAAGCAGCAAATCCAAAAGGCAGTCAGCTACCAGGTTTGACACAAAATGTTTGGCCCATCTTCTTTATCGAACTGTCTGTCATAAGGTCTCACTGGACTTAATCGATTTTCAACCTTTTTTAGGCAACTGTGAATACCATTAAAGCTTTAATTGTAAATGATGGAAACATGTTTTGCATAAAAGTAAGGCTGTCCTTGATTAATTCATGTCCCATTTTCATAATCATACTCATCATCCTTTCTACTTTTAAGTCGAGTTTTCTCCTTTTCCACTCAAGAACGGATCTCACAAGGATAAGCACTTGTTTGACATTGATTTTTTTGTGATGGGGATGTAACTACTTCCTACAGGCTAAAAATTTTACAATTTCATCTTGCCCCTTAATATAAATCTTATAAACTAAAATCGTCCAATAAAATAACCGCAATAGAAAAGTTGCTTTACAGGGTTTCTCCGTTCAAGAGTCATCAAATATCCCCTTAATTCACTCTGAAATGACTTCCGATGGTTAACAGAGTAAATTTCAAAGACGCAAACAAAAAGTCAATAACCTAAGTTTATTTTCATCGGGTCATGCGTTCTTTGTGTCATTTTACCACAGATTCCTGGTGTAGACATCTCCAACGACATGAGCAACGGATCCTCCAACGTCAACTTTGTCGGCCCTTCCGCTTCTAAAGCACCAGCAGCTCCACCAGTGGAAGCCAAGCCATTCAACTCGTTGACCCTCTCCAAGGACATGTCAGAGCTCACCATAGAGATTGTCAGGAAGCGTCTTCAAGAGCGGTATCTTACATTGTTGTGTTTTTCTGTAGACGTTTTCGTTTGTCCCCAATTGGGAAATTATGTAGGCTTACTCGAATAAACCTAGCCACAGATCCTGACAAGGGTTACTTGTCGTGACAGAGTCTTAACCCAAATTAATTTATCTCCCTGAGGTTTTTATCATATTGGTTTTACCTATCCCTTGGCTGGGACGACCGTATAGGCACCACTGCATCTGACAACCAGCTCTCACCATTTCTCTCTATAGGCTTAGTTAATTACGTGATAAAAGTTTGCTTGACTTGTAACTCAGAAAAGCACCAAACACAGTTTGAGTCTAGAATTGTTTGTATCAATGAATATTTTAGTGTTAATTTTATGTCTAAAATAACCTTGAAATAACTTGAAAAGATATTGTTATATACATTTGTAAGAATCATGCTTACATTTGAAATAATGTGGAGATGACTAAATATATTGTCTTAGTGCTCAGAGATCCCTGAATTAGCCATGCTCACAGTGTTTGTTACTGGCTGCTTAGCATCCGCTTCCCAAGCGACGCAGGCACAGAATTGCTTTTCCACAGACTAAAACATCGCTAACTCAGCCTCATAACAACTCCTCTTCTTTTCTTTTTTCTTAAACTACTCATTCTTTCACAGGCCTCTCCTCAAAACTCTATGCCTGTGATATTTGATCTTGCCCATCTTTCACAGGTTGTCTACCATGGAGAGTGTGTACAGAACTCACAACATCGAGATGGACAAAGTACTGTACGACCTAAACACTACAGAGGAAAGCGAAGTCTCTTGTCGGGAAAATGCTCCACAGCTGGAAAACCGATATCGGTTCTTCCAAGAATTGAGGGGGTATGTTCAGGACTTGGTAGAATGCCTCAACGAGAAGGTATGTCCTCTCTGTAGTAACTGCTTGGTGCACAATGCCTGCGAGGGGGCCTGTCACATGGCGTTGGTGTAGTGCCGCAGTGCAACTAGTTAGAGTTAGTTAGTTTCATGCCTTATTAATACCATTCTTTGAAGGCTAAGGTAATGTAGCCAGGGTTAGTGTAGGACTGGTATCAGTATAGTCATTTATGTATTGGCTTATTTTGACTCAAGAAGACCTATCAGCTACGCTGACAAAGTTGGTGTTACACTGAAGAGGAAAGAAAACAACCCCTTAAAATAAGTTTGCAATTCAGACGCAAGGTTTTGAAAGTTCAACAATAGGGCTTGTGTGTATGTTGTATGTGTGCAAGAGAGAACGAGATAGAGGGGAGCTTTTGTTTTTCTGTATTGATTGCGTGTTTGCATGTGAGAATCCAAGTGTGTAGTTACTTTGCATAGTAATATATATATATCTCATTCCTGTTTTAACATTTGGTTGTGTTTTGATATGGGAATCCAAGTGTGTAGTTACTTTATAAAGTAATAATCTCATTCCTGACATTAGTTTTTAGCATTTGGTTCATCACTAATTTTTACCTAGAAGTACGATTTTGTTGTCATCAACTGCTAATTCCAGTATAATAACGAGGCATGTCTGTGAATGTCACTAGAAACATTTTTTGAAACTGACCTTATCAAACACTTTCCCTCCTTTCCTTCGGCTGTATGCATGCGAAGCAATCTTACCTAGGAGAAGATGCAGATGTGAGAGTGCTACCTGATCAATCTTATGAACTGTGTTTAATGAAAACTGTTAATTCACATGTATTCCTGATTGTCAATTTTGGATTGATCTCTGTGTTGTGAGACAACCAAAGAAGAAAAATAAGAGCAAATTTGATAAAGGATCAATAAACTCTCTCTCTCTCTCTCTCTCTCTCTCTCTCTCTCTCTCTCTCTCTCTCTCTCTCTCTCTCTCTCTCTCTC
>JAUEKT010015558.1:0-15835 GCA_031762655.1 Doris verrucosa
GAGAGAGAGAGAGAGAGAGAGAGAGAGAGAGAGAGAGAGAGAGAGAGAGAGAGAGAGAGAGAGAGAGAGAGAGGAAAAGAGATAAAACAGGGGAGAACACAACTGATTCCAAAGACCAGAAAAAAAAAGAACTTTGACAGACGATTCTTCTCCAGACACGTTCTAACCAACGTAAAGTATCCAATTTCGAAAGTCATGAAAGCACCTACAGAGTTATTCATCTCGAATTTCAGAATTCAGGCAAATTGGGTGAAATTCGATCTCGTCTGCTGAAATCGATCTACCTGTTTAGAATTTCAGACGACCCATGACTTCAGCGATGCCATCTTTCTGTGTCAGCACAGAATTCAATGTTGCATAAAATCCTTTCATCAAATGCCTACAAAGAACATCTTTTCGAGCATTGTGCAACTCACCGAGACAAAAACTAAATTTGGAGCTTCAAAACATGAGGCTAGGCGATGCTTCGCTGCTTTCATCTACCTAAGTTGTCATCAAGTGGCCGAAAATAAAATTTATTTAATAACGCTCACAGGAATGGTATGCCAAACACATCAGAAACCACCGGAACGGAGCGGTGAATGTTGAACTCTGTATATTTGCAGATGACAGGACACATTTGTAAAGAAGAAGAATTCTGCTGGTGGCAATCAGTCTTACGAGGACGCTGGTGTGATATGTGGAAAAACTAATTATATTCATTGCTAATGGACAGAAAATGAGTGAACAATCTTTCGGTAACGTTTTTTTCCATATTTTCAGTAAAGCGTACTTTTCTTTAGTTTAAGGGCGTTATCGTTTGTGTTGTTTAAGGACTATCCTTCTAGGCCTTGACAGACCCAAAGAGCCGAAACTGTTCCTGTTTCTGTAGCGTTAAGCGGATTAGATGATACAAGAACATCCCTCGGACTAGACGCTAGTTTATCCTTAGCCCTTGCTGGTACACATTTACAACTAAGTCGAGTGAAGCAATTGGAGTAAATTTTCTTGTTCAAGGAAACCCCACCATGGCCGCGACAAACAATCGAACCCCAAACCTCTCAGTCGGCAGTCCGACATTTTAGCCACTCAGCTACCCTGCCTCGTCGCTAATGCCGAGCTTTGGATATCGGCAAGATGTCTACTTGTCCATTCGACTACTTGGTTTGTCCTCCGTTTCTTCTTCTTCTTCGAGGCGAGTCGATACATTGTGGCCGTGCGATAGAAACATTGACCTCTGGCCAAGAGATATCGGATTCGATTCGCACTTCGACCGTTGTGTATTTTCCTTGAGTAAAAGAGTTTCCAAAGGGATCCATCCAACTGAGGTGTGATTGAGCACCTGGTCATTAAAAATGGAGCACTGTTTTTGTGGACGCGTTTGTGTCACGACATACAGGCGTCAAGTCTGTTCTGTGTGTTTTGTGTTGCTGTCGGCTGAGAGAGTAAAATGCCATTGTAAGGCGTCGTGATCTTGGTAGGAGCGTGGATATTATGTGCCCTAATAAAAACCCACCCTTTATTTTGCAATTCTCCGTAACATTCATCTTTTAACTGCCAAACCATGGTTTTGCGCTTATGTCATCGATAAGGTCACCCAGATTGTCATATCATATCTATCAAGATGTAATATCAAAACACATAGTTCCCTCTTTGGTTTAGACAACCTTCTCAAACCCTACTTCCGTCTTAAGGAACATGCCATGCTGCTGTGGTTGTATTGTTTCACGCGTCCATTGTTTCCTTGTAGATGACGAAAGGTGGGGTGCCTGAAAATTCATTGTTTTGATCGGGCCTTTTTTCCATAGGCCTTTTTCTTATTGTGCTTGTCGGGTTCCTGTCTACATTATTTTACTTTACATTTTGCAGATATTTTGTAAATACGACTTCCGGAGAATGGTCTGGTTAATTAAGGTCAACTGCCTTTAAATCAAAATGTTGATCTTGGAATTATCGCCGATACGAACTGGTATGACCTCAGAACTGTTTACAAAGGAATCTGGGTCAATCTTACGATCGTAAGAATTTACGTCGATACCTACTATATCTAAAGGCCGATAGCAGTGTTTCTTATTTTAACGACAAGTTGTTGTTTTATTGCTGGGGGTTGAAGCTTAGGCATGCACGCCAAACACAGGGATCCCTGCCCTGGCTTAATCGGAGTCGGCAATCGCATTATCACAGGCCCGATTACACAAAGCATTGAGCGTTGGATAATCGGTTAATTATGTCACGTTCTTTCAGGCATGCATGACACGCGACACGCTTGCTATTTTTGACCTTTGTGGGTGCATGGGGGTGACGCAAACATACTCACGCTACGGCCATTGGTAGATGATGTAAATACTTGTATACCGTTAAGCTTAATTACAATAAGAAAAAAAGACGACAAACAAATTAAATGTAAAAAAACAGCAACAAAAAACAAAACCAAAACTAAAACAAAACAGCATGAAGTAAAAATTACAGATATACTCAAAAACTCTAAAGGTCAACATCCTATAGCTTTTAAATCGATAAAACCAACGAAACAAACGCTTGTGTAATGAGCACTGAATCAGCACCACCTTCATCAAAAGTCATTACTCAAAAGTGTTCAATTTTTCTTTTCCGATGACGCCCTGAGGACAATATCACACTGTATGGCCATTTCATATAGGCGTTCGGTATGTTACACTAATCCCTCGTAATTTCCACCCTTCTGTATGGCTGTGTACCCTAATAGCAGAAATAGAGAAGAATATGTGTACGTTTGACAACAAATGTCACAGAAATTTCTTGAAACTATCTGACAAAGAATACAAGTTCAAAGAGGAGATAACAAAACGCACGGTCGCCCAAAAACCTCTTCTTTCAACCAAGAAAAGAAAGTTAATGTAGTTCGGGCATGTCAGGGGATGAAATTCTGTTCTGTGTCTTCTCTCATGCTTTCCCCCGCTATGTCCGTTAAGACAATGTCATGTCATTGAGGTATGAGCTACGAGATTTGTTGACCTAACGTGATCTATGTGACATTGCTAAGTGAAAGTCATCCAACATCTCTACATATACAAAGTCCACTCATCTGACGACCTCATTTAGTTTTGTTATTGACACATTTGACTAATTTCGTATTTTCTCATTTGTAAATGCATTTATGAATTAAATGAATTACTGTTGGCTCAAAAGAGGACAAAAACATCAGAGAAGGCATACAAGTCACTAAACAAGATCTGGTTATGCAGAACTGTCTCCATTAAGATAAGATTAAGGCTTTACTGATGTCGAGCCTGCTTTATATTTATGGAAGTAAGATATGGAACCCCACTTTAGGATGTACCCACAAAATACCAACATTTGTCAACGGATGCCTGGAAAAGGTTTCACAGGCGGCTAAAGTAATAAATGAAGTCATTTGATGATGACGATGACATGATGATGATATTCATTTATATAACGCTCAAATCCATGATGCAATGCTCTAAGACGATTGGAAGGATGAACAAAAAGGAAGATGAAGACAAGACAACGCACGATCACACATTTACTATCTCAAAACTGCACTGGTACAGATTGCCAAAAATTAGTATTCAAAAGCCTTTTTGAAAAGCTCTGTCTTCAGATTGGCTTTGAATGTTGACAGATTTTTTGATTCCCTCGTATTCAAAAGCCTTTTAGAAAAGCTCCGTCTTCAGATTGGCTTTGAATGTTGACAGATTTTTTTATTCCCTCGTTCCTAAAGTGAGGGCATTCCAAACTTTGCTATCTAAGATTCTAAGTCTTTGCCCACTTTGGTGGCGACTTGGACTCGAAGGGTTTTATTAAGCAAATTGGAGTTCTACGTTTAGAGCACAACACTGACAATATCATCATTTACATTCAAAATCAGATGATCTCATAATACATTACATGTATATTAAATTAAAAGCATCTGCTTTGATTTGATATGAACATTTATCAGTTTAATATTTTGATTGCATATCTATTTAATAAATCTTCACACTTTTACATGTCATTATTTTAGTAGTAAAATGTCACAGTCTCTCTGTAATGTATTTTAAAAGATCTAAAATCTCTTAGCTGGCCTTCACGTCTGCCAACTGTGAAAGACAAGGTATATAGAGTCAAAGGGTGATCACAGCACATCAACCTTATCAAGGCATCCAGAAAGTGGTTACCATTGGCCTCACATGGCGTGTAAACTAGACTACTTTGCATTAAGATAAAAGTCGTAACATCAAATCATTCACTCATCCGTCCATACGTAATTATTGTCATAATAATGAGTAATCGCTTTATATTGCATGCCTTATGCTCTAGCCACTTAATTTCAGTGTTCTCATCCCTTCAGAAAATTCTGCTGAACAAAATGAAATTATACACTACATAGAATGAAAACAGAACTGTTCCTCTGATAGTATTTACTAATGTAGTCCACGCTTGTAATTTCCAGGTGCACAATTACTTTCTAATGCAGTGGGAATCACTTAGAGGCAAGTCAGTGCAATATAATTCATGAGGCCTGGGGTGGCTTCACTTAAACATACTTTCTTATGGCGATCAATGATGTGTGAAGAAGGACATTTTAAGAATCTCTGAAAAAGAAAATAACCAAGAACTTCCTAAAAACCCTTAAATTTGTCAAGACCACGTCTTGTTTTATGAGGACCTATCACTTTTTCATCCCCTTAGAATGAAATTTGGGCCAATTTTTCTTTCTTCACTGCTTGGGAAAAGAATATTTTAATACTAAAAGGTTATTCTCATGACATGATAAAAAATGAAATTTAAAAAATGTGTATATAATATAATATATTCGTTAACAACTGTATTTTGATGCAACATTATATATTTATAAATTGACAATAATGGTTTACCATTCAACTGACAAGATTTTGACTCTTTTTAAGCAGCAAGATGACATTAGCAATAGAGGAATGATAAAATCATCACACAGTGCAT
Organism: Doris verrucosa; assembly: GCA_031762655.1. Classification (NCBI taxonomy): domain Eukaryota; kingdom Metazoa; phylum Mollusca; class Gastropoda; order Nudibranchia; family Dorididae; genus Doris; species Doris verrucosa. Next base: position 4,921 of record JAUEKT010015558.1, read on the forward strand.
TTATTTCCTCCTAATTTTACAGAATAGCATATGATAGCTTAATGACTTATTGACAGCCATCATATTTCTTAAAGGGATTGAAAATTTAAGATAACAGTGGACCAACATACATTACACCTTTCAGCACATTTTAAAAGCAAATGTAAACATAGGTTGGAATGTGGAAAAACAAAGACACTTTGGCAAATAGCGCAGAGGTGAACATGCAAGCATGTACAGCGCAACCCATTTATGTCGACATCACTACTATATCAACATCACCAACATATCAATGTCATATAGAATTCAGCATTTTGTTTTCCCTTTCGCATCATTTGTAAAAGAAACACTGATATATTGGTTTTTATTTGTCAAAACCTTTGTAATGAGTTTCTGAATTTTGTCAATGGAGATAATACCGCGAAATGAATAATAGACACTTTCGCCTGTGTAAAATTGAGATTTTGTCATCAACAGCATCGATTCTATGAGAGGAGGGCATGAAAATGTCCCATCAAGTCGGTATAAGTGGGTTGCACTGTATGTTCATATCATCATGCAATAACGACTTTGCATGATTTACAAAGACGAGCAGAACATAAAACCTGAACGGAGTCAAATATGACTAATCTGATAGAGAGGTCTGAATACCGTAGCTGTCTGTCTGGCGCTCATTCAAAGAGAGAGAAGGGTCGTTTTCAAATCTCACTCCAGAAGGGGTTGCGAAGATTCGTCCAATCCACTAAAATAAAGACAAAAAGTTGGAATAATAAAGCTTTATTTGGGATGAAATTCAACTAATAATGGAGGATGAGACTGAGAGGTAGAGAGAGTAATTAAGGATTTACAAAGTGCTAGAGAAGACTTTTGTAATTACAAATCAACTTCATAGCCATAATTTACTTAAAATAAAACAAAAAACAAATCTAAAACATCAAACTGATCTTTGAATAATAGCATCTTCTTGAGTACATCTTAGGTATATAATACAATTTACCAAAACCAATTGTATTATTTATTTCACTAATTCTTTTCTAATACTTCTTGCAGCACTTTTGCACACTTTTAAAACGTCATTTGTAAATGCAATAACCAAAATAAAAGGGTTTGATTTTTAAAAAATGAAACAAGAAATAAGAGGGGAGAAAATTAAGAAATGAAGAAGAGCACACAAAAAAGTATGGAAAAATAAAACAATTACAGAGAGAAACAAGTTTTATAAAAGTTTGTAAAGGTGTTTGGATGTAAAGATGTATCAACAAATAATAATAAAATATGAAAAATTTAATCAAAAGAGAGAAAAAAAGATGGTGTAAAATATAATTCATGAGAACCTGGAATACCTTGATCATATGGATCCTATAGGATATGAGAATATCAGGCTAACAGCATTCTTGTGAGCTGTTTTGTTTATTAATTGTTTCTTTCAATATACATAGAATAAGCTTAAACTCAAATTCAAGGAACGTCTGGTCTATTTGGTTTTAAAAAATGTTGGTTTAAGAGTTGTGTACGGAAAAAGCATTAATAAAACATTTAGAGTTTAGACTTCAACGTGTAGGCTGCATGTTTCCTCTTCATCACCATGCTATTGATGATAAAGATGCGGTGTCGAATGAAAACAATGTGATATTTACTACTCAACAACAAGCGTGCAAAAGACTTAATATCAGAGCGAATTGAGAGGAAACAGAAGGACGACAGAAAAAACAGAATACAACAGAAGGAAACGAAATAAATAGACCTATAACAGTTCCTGTCAACCCATCACTTCTTATGAGGAGCAACAGTTCAAAACATAAGTGATGAATAATGATGGTGCAAAGTAACTAAAAACCTGCAACTACAGTATAATCTACTTGTATCAACAGCCGAATTATCGACGTTTTGATTGACATATTTTCAAATTATGAGTTGTCCCTTCAATATCTTTGCCCCATATACCAACAATTTTCTCTTCCTGCTCCTCTATATCGACATGCTTTTCTTTGTCTAGGCGGAAAAGAACAAGAAAATAAATGGGGTAAAATGTCACACTAATCGTCAAGAAATTAATTCTTTTACTGTTCCACAAACTCACCAAATGGACTCACCAGGCGTTAGCAGTAATAGGGCATGTGTACATTGTATATCAATAGTAATAGGCTAGATATAAACTCTTACCCCACACAGTACAGGCAGTGTAGTAATACATTTCATGTGATATGTATCACCTCCTTACTTCACTTTGTTTTTTTCTTCTTTTGCATTGTATTTTCATTTATCAATATTTTTACATTTAATTTAAATCCACCTCCTGAAGTATGGCGATATAAGCGGACTATACTGTAGGTGCAAAGACAAGAAGATACATCTTGAGGTCCATGGAATTCTTACCATGACAATCTTGTCATGAAAAAAGTAGCGTACCACTAACTGGCCTAACGCAATGGTTAAACTGCTTCATCTGCCCTTTGCATTACTTTCCCTATGTTTTGCTCTTCATTCTCAGCTTCACAGCAGACGTAGATCGCAAGCGCAGATTAAAGCTTCCCATTCATACTGATACTCTTTAACTACATACTCAGCCAATTCTAGATGTTTTTTATTCTTTTTCTTTATTATTTACTTTTTCTGAAGACAGAAGTTAACTTTTAAACTTAAATGTGGATGATCAGATGATATAAGAATAATAAAAAGGAAAAAAGTTCTTTCAAGATAATTAAATGACAAAGACACATTATGATATAATTGATAACATAAACATGAAAAATAAAAGTTATAAATGAAAGCATAAAATGAAAAAAATTGATGATGAGAAAGGAGATTTAAGACTAAAACGATTTTATGAAAGTGATACAATGATGTAAATTGTCTGACGTCCAGCATCTACGAGTGTTCTGATAATTATAACATAACAATGTGATGTGTGTGCTCTATGCTATAAGGGTGTTGTTTAAAAAAAGGAAAAGCCTTTTTGTTGATCAAAATCAAAATTGTGACAAATAATTAAAAATGAAACAAATACTTGGACAAAGTTAAAAAAAAAACAATAACAAATGAGGAAGAAAAATCAACACACAGATGATTAAGTTGTTGCATTTTCCTGAAAAAGAAATAAAATTCCATGCAAATGGGGGTAAACATACATTCAGCACAAACTACTTTATTCACACAAACAACGTTCATTCCATTTACTGAAAATTATAAGCAGTATTTCAACATACAGCTTTTGATTAGACCTACACCTGCTGAGACAACATAAAATGGCCCACAGCAAAATTTCTCACGTCGTACTTCCATGCAAAAGTTAATTCTGATTTTTGCAAAAATAGAGCATAAATATGTGTAAACTTGGCCACAATCAATGTTCGATAAAAGTTTATTATAGCATAAACATCAGTTAGTGCATGCCTTGCAGCAGAAAATGCAAATAAAAACATGGGTCGGTGTGTCTTCATTCATGCTACAGACTGGCAATACCAATAAAAGCATCTTCCTTAATGAGGATACAACAGCTATATCTACATTCATACAATTATCTTACTAGCTCAGTTCAATGACTGTGTCAATGGACAGATTATGACACATTTTTCTATAATGTATCATTTCTTTAAAACTTAAAAAAAAAATTCAAATGCTTTTTCTGTGAATTACAAGAGGAGTTATATTTATTATTCAGCTTACATGGAAGTCTTAAAGATATTCAATTTGTCACAAAATAGAAATACTTTGTTGCATTAATCAATGAGCCTAATACCCCCTAGTAGTAGTTGTTGTTGTTGTTGGTGTTGTTGTTGTTGTTGTTGTTGTTGTTGTTGTTGTTGTTGTTGTTGTTGTTGTTGTTGCTGTTGTTATTGATCCAGCAGCATTTGGAAATTTGTCTTTTGGCTAAATGCCATGTAGTGGTATCTGCACGTATCCCTGAGTTTTTGCGTTGTTCCAAAAACTGTATTTTCAAAATTGGGTCTTAGGGGAAGTGCGTTCTAAAAGATGATGGTATACAGTTTCATATGGGAAGTCACAAAGTGGGCATGTCAGGGCATGTTCAGCTTTAAATTCAAAGTGATTTAATGCCTTCTAGTAAATGACACTTTCTTTGATAGATAAAAATTTCATTGCCTTTTTGACATTAAATCTAATCACAAGATTTTGCTTAAAAGCAGAATCATGGCATAAATAGTATCAGCATCTCATTGTAAAGCAAAGTTATTGTTGAGTTAGTAAAACTAGAGACCGATTTTGTTTTCAGAATATGACAATCTACACAGTTCAGAGAATGACTACATAATACTTAAATCTTAATGCTTTTACAATTTTCATTGACCGTTGTCGTGTGAAAAGTCTACAGTTTACGGATGTGTAAGAACAGGGTGACACACAAAAAGAGGGCTCTCTGAAAACTTACAACTCGATCAAATTAAGGGTTACAAAAACAATCCCAACATGTTATACCAGTCATTATTATTCACAGCAAAATCATCAATTCACACTTTATTGATAAAGTCTTTAAACTACAAATGACAACAAAAATCAAATTATGATCAATTTTTCTATAATGGTCAAATTGCTCTACACTTTAGGAATCTTAAGTAAATGCAATGTTTAAACATTGAGGAGAATAAGCTGAAACAAGACAACAGTTTCATATTTTTAGAGTGCATTTTGTGCAAAACGGCAAAAACAACATAAATTAATACAAATTTGCTAGAGATTGATCTTTCAATTTCATATGTGTCTTCTCATTTACAGTGTATGGTTCCTCGTGCATTTTTTATGTCTGCAACTGACATATCTGTAAATTTCCCATCTCAAATCATACAGTATGCTAGATTTGTGTTATTTGCAATGGTGCCCCTCTTGACTAAAGAGGAAATTTATAATTCTTTAGTTTCAACAGTTCAAGTTAAAAGGTTTCAAATAAAATATTCACAAAGGGCATAAAGCCAATCCATGTCAATTTTACAATTAACGTTTCTTTTTATTCTTTACCCTAATTTCTTTATTGAATGTCCTGTTGTTTTTCAATGCAATTAACTTGATTGATAGTGCATTCTATTCTCTAATTGCTCTTGGGAAATAGCTGTATTTACATGAGTCTTTTTTGCTTAGCATGTTTGCAAATCTTACAGTGTCATACCATCTTGTGATGCATCCGTTGCTTTGTCATGTAAAATATTCCTGTACATTCAATTCATTTTCTTGAATTTTAGCTATAAAGGTATAACATGTATAAAAGTTTTTCAGAAAGCACTTTTTTTCCATGTCACCCTGCATTAATAAAAGCCAAGCCGAACACAATAATTTGATGACCACAATGTGATACAATATTCACAAACATAGAGAGAAAAGAAAAAAAAACCTTGCATGTACTTACATAGGTATGGCCTGAAAGCCCTTCAGAAAACATTAATAGTAACGTGTAAATAAGTAGCATGATGATTATGGTAAAAAAAAAATGTCTTGAGACCTATTCACCCTACAGTTTAACCCATCTTATTCTTAGGAGTAACCAATAAAAATTGTTTTACAAAAGTAGAAATGCCAATACGCTAAATAATGGTCATAAAAGAGTCTCCATTCATTTTATCCCTTCTCTAATATTTCAGAGCAGATCGACTTGAAGGTAAATAGCAATTAGCAACATAAGAGGCTTGAGGGGATGCTAAAGATCAGATAAGGCTCCATATATTTCACCGCAGTAGCTACAAAAGTGAATGATTTGCTAACATAAAGAGGATAAAACTAGGTAATTCACATATCAAATAGAGTGAGAAATGATGCATACTATTTTTATTGAAAAAGGACAAAAGAGATTAAGTCAGTTTTATTGACTGGTTTAGCTTGCTTACTTCAAGTTAAGTCTTTAACAATAAACAACCATCTCTGGACGGATTTATTCTTTGGAGATTTATTGTAAAAACTTTGACCCAATTTTAGATGGCCGTTGGAATGGCAGAATTGTCGGCGAAAATCGTGATGGTTCCACCGAATATGTCCAATATTGCATCGTACTTTCATGAATTTGCATTTTCAAAAGCATTTTTAAAGACTTTCAAGATTTTGGCATTTTCAAAGACATTTCATGACCAGGAAAAGTGAATTACATTTTTAAGACTTTTTAAAGACTTTTCAAGATTGTGAGAATCCTACAGCAGTAGTAGTAATCATCATCATCATCATCATCATTATCATCATCATCATCATCATCATGACCAGTATCATTTTGATCTTCATTGCCTCTTTTTAAGAGCAATGACATTACGATCCATTTCAGACATATGAAAGTAGAAGAACCGTGTATGGAATTTACAAATTGCCAGATTAAAAAGAATATACGCATACAAAAATATTTAGAAGAATACAGTAAATTTTTTGCACCAGACCATGGTTACTGGTGTCGCCCTAAATTTCACTCCACGCAGGATACAAAAATCCCCTAAAAATTACAGAAAAGCGAGATGAACAAAAAACCCCAAAGAATTCAAAGTCTAACGGGAAGAAGATTGCCAGTTTGGCAGCAGACTCTCCTTATGCCTTTGAAGTTAACCCAGTCAACCAGTTAAGAATTCCTTACAAAGAAATAAGATGAAAGGTGTGATGAAACACAATATGTAGTCCTCCTGCCTACGGCAAATCTACCCTAAATATACACGGCCTTTTAAAAGTAAATTGACACTGATGCGTTTCGTTTATCTCTATTTTTGTGGTCATATAAATTTTCTATTTTTCTTTTCTTTTTTTTCTCTCCTTTGTTTTGGCAATCCATACCAAAATGCTGATGACTGTCACTGTGGTGTATTGTATCTTTTCATCAGTTTTATCCACATAACAGGGTTCCAAGGCAACACTCTTTATTTGAGAAGTGCTTTCTAGTTCATATTAATTTGAGGAACAAAGCTCATCAGCCTTTAGAAATACGCTGAATTGTAATATGAAATGTCGAAAATGATAAATGAAGGCGAGTAAAACGATAACATGGGATTTAAATACACTACATTATTTTTTAAAGACTGTAAAGGCAACCCTGAACAAAACACTTCAATATTATGATATTGAGATTACAAAGGAATCAAAGAAAAGGAAAAGGAAATTGGGAAATAGTAATAGACGGCAACACTGAAACTAAAAGATATCTGATAGAAGTTTGAAAACTTTCTTGATATTTTCAGTACAATATAGGGCTCAAACTTAAGTGTAGGAAGAAATAAAATGATAATTATTTTTACAATCTATTTTAACCTTGTCAATGTCATATGACTAAACATAAAATCATAATAAAACTGCTCTACCTTGTGAAAAAGCAATAATAGGAAAATCTTTTGCCCCATGAAATGAGCATATTAAATAAGCATGTGCATCCTTAATTCCTGTAATGCAGTGAGGGTCACATTATGTAAGCAATGCATTGTGGTAATAACACCAATAGTATTATTATTGCCTTGCGCTAACTGCTTATAAACATACTGAATTTCTTTGAAAACACCTTCTATGAACCGTGACAGAAATGTTTACACAATATGCCACCCTAAGCAAAGTACTGACAATAACTTAGATCTATTTATATATGCTTTTATTTCCCCTATTTCTTTTTTTTAAACTTATTCTTTTGTACTATTTTTATGTCCACATAATCTACGATTTTCATTTAAGGAGTCAAAATGTACACAGTTGTCACATCACTAAAAGCATTTTTAAGTAACAGTTTATATTTTATTTCGGATTCAGACATTTAGAGCAATCAAAGATCTCATCGCAAACAACCTTTGTGAAGGGAAGATATCAAATGATTTCATTAAAGCTTGCCTTATCATATATTGTCTTTTTTTTCCCCATCCTACTATGCTGCCTTGATAGGCATTGATCTATTAGTAAGTGTAAAAGCATAAAACTTCATGGCACTATAGATTTGAAAAGTTGGATTGTGAAAGAAAGGCAGTATTTCTCTGCTAGCAATGGAAGCAGATTGTCTACTTTATGAAGTCAATAAATCGATAAAAACTATGTTGCTGAATATGCTGATAAATATCAATGCATTATTATTCTTTTTCTTGAGTGCTTTATTGTATTCGCATGGTGAAATCTAGTATAGAAAGGCAAGGGTAAAATGGTTTCAGTTGACAATTAATGTTAACACAGGAATAATGGGAACGTAATTAAAAACACCTTCCTGCATTTTTCTCTCTCAAACAAATCAAAATAAAAAATTCTTAAAATAAATTAAACACAAAACTATAATAGGCAGAGCCGCAAGTTTCTCACGTCACAATTCATGAACCTCTTTTACTTACTGGCAGTGAAGTGACAGCTGTGAGGCCCATGAAAGCAAGACAAAACAGTGTCTGGAAGAAAAAATCAAAACCAAAGAGTTTTTAATGCGAAAAAAATCTGATAATCACATCAACTGATAACTTGAAAAATTGTATACATGAAAATGTCTCTTTCCTTGGCTACATTTTTACACTGATGCAAACATCCCAATTAAACAAAATTTGCAATTATAGTTTCAGTGCATGACATCAACCGTGTGCTCGTAACATGTAATTTCCAATTTTTATGAATTTGACACTTTATGAAAAGCCATCCATACAAATCTATCAGGTAACATAGTCCTCAAAAGAGTTAATGAAACCTTTTTTTAGGCGAACAGAACATAAAATTTTGCACACAAATCATAAGTAAAGCAACTATAGGACAAAATGACTCTTTGCCACAAATACTATCAAGAGATTCACTCGCTTAGGCCGCATCAGTGCTAACAGAATAGTTTCAACATGCTGATTCACATTTCTATAAATGCTATAAGGATAGTTTCAACATTTTGATTCACATTGCTGTGACAAACTTACCAAATAAGCCACAAACAGCAGGTAGAGAGCGATTGCTATGGTAACGCCAAGGTAAATAGCCCAGTGTGCGGGAAGACTTTGTATAAAGTTGATGACAGAGTAAAGGTTGATGCCAATCACAACTACGGCTAAAACGCCTGTAACTACTTTCATCACTCTGAAGACAAACAAACAAAATTACACATTAATGAAATCTAATTTGAAAAAAAAATCAGCAAAAAAAGCTCAGATTATATTACATTCACTGAGCATTTAATGTCAGAAACAAACATCTCTAATACTACACCAGAGAAACTGTAATGGAGATAATTCATGTAGCTGAAATTATATCGTCAGTGTGAAATGCAACCCTCCTGCAACCCACAAAATTCTTAAAGTACACTTTATCCTGTTTTCCTTTAGTATTGTGGTATAAGTGCGGCAAAGAGTACTAGTATTCAGTTTTGAATTTGAAACAAATCCATTGTAGATTTAATTATAAAATTTGGCTGAGTTTTTTCATTCTCCTGTAAAATTTATTTTACATGGTTTACAGGAGTTTTGAACCACACTGATGATATATAGTTCACTGTTTAAAATATATAAAAGTATATTCAAAACATGCTCAAATAAAATAGATTCCTTGAAAAATAAAAAATAATGCATAAGATCTTTTCTTTCATAAATCATCGCGCTATCTATTACATCAACTATGGAAGGACATTATTCAATTCTGCTTAACGATAATGTTTTATCTCTCAATCACATAAAGATGAGGGTGGGGACTTATACCTGGTAGGTTGGTTTTCAGAATTCACAGAGAAACAAACATTTCAATAACAACTTACATCCAAGTTAAGTTCGCCTTTCTTCCTGTATCCCATTTCCTGATCCAAAGTAACCATAGCGTGCGAAAAAGATTAAAAAAATAAATCTAGATGTTTTTTTGTTCTTTCACTTACAATCCATTGCGAAATTCCGCCATCAAAGTGGTGGATGACGTGAAGGTGAGGATGGGGATGAGGGCGAAGGGCAGCTGGAGGCTCATGAGGACGTTGAGCTTGTCGTTGAGGCTGGTCATGTCCTCCAGGCCCGAAAAGATGGCGATGAGGATGGTGGGCAGGATGGCGATGATGCGGGTGAGCAGGACACGCTGCCACCTCTTCCAGGTCAAGTTGAGAAAGCCCTGCCAGCAAATGAGATCAAAGTTACAGTAAATTTCAATGCAAACATTTTTTTTACATCATCATTGCTACATATATCAAGAAATACTGATCTATTGTTTAAAATATAAAGCAAATCCTTCTCCTGATAAAAAAAAAAAAATGAGGTTGACATACATCAAGTTCCAACTTAGATTTCATGATTTGAAGGTGACTAAAAAATTGAATTAAACAAGAATTCATGATGAAGCTTTTTCTCATTCCATTTTAACATACTGTGAATTGGAATTGTAAGTTCCTCTGAAGATAAAGTGTAAACGTTTCATTCAATTCATTGAAAAGTTAAATGTGTGTTTATAAAAAATGACTTTAAATATGAGATGAAAAAGAAAGATTGATTTAAATAAAATAACTTTTTAGCTTTTTGCTGCATCCAAAGTCGATGCTTGCACCTTTTTTTTTTAAAAGGTATAAAACATACACACAATTAAAATCATACATATTCTCTTTTTAAACAAGACAACTAAACAACCCAAAGATACCAAAAACCAACCTCCATGACAAACTGGCCGGTGTAGGTGCCCGTCATTGTAGAACTTTGCCCAGCCGCCAAAATGCCCACCGCCCAAATATACATGGCAGCTGCACCAAATTCACAGCCAAGGAAAACACCCTAGTACACAAATGGAAAAAGACTACAGTTATAAAGTAAGGCTTTTCAAATTTTCACTTTAGAGATAATGAATCATAAAATCATCAACAGCAGTTAAAATGAGGAAGGGAATGGGTACGGTGAAGGAATAACTTTTGTTGTGGATAATCTACTTTTGAGGTTTAATCATTCATTAATTTCATTGTGTTTACATAGAAAATTATGATTGAAGAATTCGTTCTAGTTCTAGATTTAAGATTCAGCAACACTAATGGTTGATTATGAATCTGGCCTAAGCCTAGTGTTAATTTCTG
>JAUEKT010015559.1:0-10274 GCA_031762655.1 Doris verrucosa
CTTACTCCGGCACTTTGAAGCTGCATGCGAAGAGGCATTCTGCGGAAAGGCTGTTCAGAGATGAAGAATGTGGAAAAGATTTCCTGGAAACTTGTAAGCTCGGGACTCCCCTTGAGACACATGCGGCCCCCAACGAATTCTGCTGTTCTGAGTGCAGTGAGAGCTTTGAGTCCCAAAGTGATCTAATGGAGCACGTCAAAACACATGGAGGAACAGAAACAGAGCTCATTCAAAGCATCAAAGGTGGTGAGAAGAATTTTAGTCAACGCTCATCTGCATTTCCCTTCGTAAACACACACATCGAAAGGCGATCACGTATGTGTCATGTGTGTAGGAGAAGTTTCAAACATTCATTTCATCTGCGAGTTCATATGAAAATACATGCCAAAGAGAAAATATCATTGTTCTGCACGCAATGCAGAAAAAAATTTGGTGTCTGGGCCATTTCAAAGAGACACAAAGAGTCATTCGAATGCAGGAAGTGCTCTAAAGATTTTTCTGATAGTCACTGGGCTGATATTCCCAACAGGGTAGGCCCATTTGTGTGTGACAGGTGCGGCAGGGGTTTTGCAGTTAGGAAACAATGGAAAATCCACATGATGAGACATACTGGAAAAAATAAACCTTTTCAATGCGATGAGTGCAAGATGAGTTTTATAACAAATGGCGAACTCAAGAGCCACATGAGACGACACACGGGAGAGAGGCCATTTAGATGTGATGTGTGCAGTAAATCTTTTTCTCAATCCAGCACCTTATGGGTCCACAGGAAAAGACATGCGATTACCAAGCCATTCAAATGTGGCGAATGCGAGAAGAGCTACTTGAAGCATAGTGCCTTCAAGGAGCACGTAAACACTCACAGAAACCTTCGGTTTACTTGTAATGAATGTGGCAAGAAGTTTACTCAGAAGAGGTATCTCACCTGGCATATGAGGTTGCACACAGGAGAAAGGTCATTGTTCCCTTGTGACCAATGTGGAAAAATATGCGATCGGCCTTCTGCCCTCAGGAAGCACATGGCAAGCCACAGCGAGAGCAGACCCTTCATATGTGAGGTCTGCGGCAGAGGCTTTAAGGATATAAGCCATCTTAAGAATCACTTGAACATACATACGGGGAACAGGAAACCTTTGCCTTGCACAGAGTGCGGCAGAACTTTCTATGTTGGAGCCAACCTCAGGAGACACATGTTGTTACACACAGGGGAACGGCCTCACAAATGTGGCCACTGCGGTAAGGCCTTCATACAAAAAGCTTCCCTCCATAGCCATGTCGTCAAAATGCATGAGGGTTGGACTAGTGCTGGGCCAGGATCCGAATCTCACTGTGACGGTATGTCTCGGTCTGCAATGAATCGACTTCGGCACGAATGCTCGCATTGCGGTCAAAGTTTCTCTCGGCGTCATAATCTTGTGGCGCACATGGCCGTGCATACTGGAGAGAAACCATTTAAATGCAGTCTCTGCGGTCATGATTTTACGTTGAAGAGCTCCCTCTCCCTGCACATGAAAATACACAAGGCTGAACTGCCAGAGCATCTGAAAGAGGAACGTTTTGAGTGTGGCGTATGCGGCAAGAGGTACTCCTCGGAACATTATAGAGATTTTCATATGAGAGTGCACACTGGAAAGAGTGCTTATAAATGTGGCGATTGCGACAAAGTATTCATGACATCGACGCTCCTTCGAAACCACGAGAAGATTCACACGGGAGAGAAGCCGCTGGTTTGCAACATTTGCGGGATGAGTTTCCGAGGTAATCTGCTCAGGCATATGAGAAGGCACACTGGAGAAAAACCATTCATCTGCAAGACGTGCGGTAAAGGCTTTGGTCAAAGCACTGCCCTCCATGCGCATGTGAGAACACACACTGGGGAAAAGCCATACAAATGCGGTGACTGCGGGCAAGCCTTTAGTGAGAAGCGTAGCCTCCGGAGACACACTAGCAAGCATTCTGAGGCATCAAACGTCCAAGTGGAAATCTATTTGAATAATTCAAGACCGCTTGAACGTACATAATTATCCAAGCAGGTAATTTGGGTTAAGAGAAATTGCAATTAGAACAAAAAGAAACATAATCTCCATGTTATAAGAAAATTGCTGTAAAATTCCACGATGGCATCAAAGGCTGTACCAGTTGCACAAACCACTAGGGAACACAAATATATAACGACAATATCAACAAGAACAAATGCCCATCTTCATTCATGTTTTCTCTCTGCCATGCGAGTCTGGAACAGGTTGTTAATATTTTCCCTTTCATATCATTTGAAAAAATCTTGATAAAGTCTTGAATTTTGTCTCAAATAATTGGAAGGGTGAGGTTTTTTTCCCTCCGTCGAGTCCGTATCTTTGTTTGATTCGGACTCATAAATCAGTCAATTGCCGCTGGTCCTCTCAAGTCAAAGTCGATGTAGTGACACTACTTTGACAATAATAAAATTGAGGAAATCTTATTTGTCATTCTAATGAAGCATTTGTAAATGAAATTTTGATCTGCAGGACAGGAGATTCAGCGCTGGGCAAGTCCCAGAATCTCTGCTTTATCTCACTGTTGTGCAAGGCCCTCTCTAGAGTAGTTGATACTACTTTAAGTTGTAGTATACTAAGTGCATCTCTACCAAACTTTTGGTATTTGATACCATGATATGGGCACATTCCGATTGAGAGTACAATGTTGTATATTTTACAGTTTTCACCCATTGCCAAGGAATTAGAATTCAGAAATTTTCACAGTGTTTTTGTTGCACCACGATTGCCAACTCATTGAAAACTTCAAACTGCAAATGACTCATTCTCAAAAGGTCGGACTGATTTTGTTGCAAGAGTACTTTTTTTTTCAAAATGCCTTTAGCAAATATTTGTTACAGTTTTCTGCTTCATAAAACACCCCTTGAAATAAATTTACCAGCTAGAAGATAATTTTGGCTCTGACTGTTAGTATATCCCTTGTGAAATGTGCCTTAATCCTGTGTCATGGGCGTCATTGATAAGACAAAAAAGTTCTTAAAATAACATTTTCCGGTGTGGAAAATGGTCTTTTTCAGTTAAATCATATTATTATAATGCATAATAAATCATACTAAAAGTAATCATTTGTTTGGGTTGACTCAACCTTGATTAATGAGGCTTGACTGATGTCATCATGACATCTGTGATCTATGTCATCACAAAAGAATTATTATTTTTGTAAAATGACCAAAAATTCTAATTGTTGGTGTTTTAAAGGAAAATTTAAGTTTGACAACTTGTTTAGACTGACAGTCATCAGCCTACTTAGAGTACTTTAGCCAATATTGTAACATAATGTCACGGGCGTCATGATGACATGATGACACACAATTCACAGATTGACATTCATTGACAGACAGTACACTTAATATCAATGTACAACATGAAGACTTACTGAAACAAGACAACAAAACATTGAGAACACATAAAAATGACAGTTTCTTATAATTAAACAAAAAATTTGAACTGAAATGTTTACATTTTTCCTCGAGATAGCATCTCTCGAAAAACAGATTGATTAAGCCAGTGAAGATCAAAGTCATCATTTTAAGATTTTTGATTGTTGTAATAAAATAAAAATAGTAATAGAGCAGTGAAAATGACAATAATGTTGCTACAACATAGCAATAATGATTATAATACAGTCATAATACATGTAATGACTTTGATGATGACCATATTGATGATTACGAAAGTTTAAAAAAAGGAAAAAGCAAAAGAAAAATTGGAAAAATATTTGCAACAAATCCAGGACATAAATAACTAAAACAATTAACTTCATCACCCTATTGTAGTGTACAGACAGATCTATTCCAAAATCCAAGGTAGTGACAAGTAAAAAATCTTTACGTTACTGATTATCATACAATCCGCATGATGCCGACTGAGGCTTATTCAACTTATCATTTATGACCTATATCATTATTGTACACTCTGTGTGAAGCAAATAGGCCTTAGAGAATGAATATTATACTTCCAATAATAATTTATACATCGAGGTTACATAAGAAAATGAATTGAAAATGTGAATCAGTTCTAGTTCTGTTATATTTGGAATATAAAATGCATTGCATGCAAACACTTTGCCATGACATTAATTCGTTAATGACAATGTAACAAAACATATTTGCCTGACAGAATTAGGCCTACTCTATTCCAAAACTGTCATACTTCATTTGATCTAGTCAGTTACTACTGTTCTTGTGTCAATTGGCAACAATGGTTAGCAGTCCAGTACTGCAAAGGCATATCTTCAGAGTGTTTTTCTGTGGAAGACCAAAACACAGGGAAGCAATGAGGACTCAAGGGCTCCCTAGCAAAGACAGTTCTATTAAAAAAAGACTGGTACAGCTGTGGCCCAAGTTTGGGATAGATTGAAATAATATTTGTTTGCAGCCCATTTGCAGCTGCCATCAGTTGCCACATTCCCATGAATGTGGAGGAACTTGACACACTTAAAGCCTCAAGCTGGAAAACATCCTCTGCAGAGGAGGTGGAGTTAATATTACAGTCAGAATGCTGGACAAGAAAATTCAACTCAGCTCCCTCAAGACACAGATAATCAAATGAGTTAGAGACAAGTTCATGGACAACTGTACATCTCATTTCCACATGATGCTCTTGATCTCCAAAACAATGAAGGCTTAAAGTCCGTGGAACACAATTTCCATCAGGTACAGTGTGCACAGGATACAAATGTAAGATACCTGTTGGGTTTAAACAGTTCCAAGGCTATAGAATCTACAGATCCCTCTACACTGACAACAGTATGGAATTGCAAATTAGGGAGAGGAAAACGATTAAAAGAAGCTGACATCTCCCTGACAGTTAACTGTAAGTCATGGTACGA
Organism: Doris verrucosa; assembly: GCA_031762655.1. Lineage (NCBI taxonomy): Eukaryota > Metazoa > Mollusca > Gastropoda > Nudibranchia > Dorididae > Doris > Doris verrucosa. The sequence continues at coordinate 4,864 of JAUEKT010015559.1, forward strand.
CTTCAAAGCATTGAATTTTGCTTGCACCTGCGCAAAGAAAGATTCCCGACAGTGCTCGATTGGATGATCAACTGACACGGTGGATTCTTCCACTGTGTCTTCAGCATCAGCCCCAAGAAAGTCTTCATTCAAGAGAGAATTGTTTGGCACAAAGTTCCTTACATTCTTCCACTGATCAACATAGTCTTTGCTCTGGCAAGAGGAGAAATCATCACCAATACAGGATTCACAGAAACAAGTAAGATTTCTGACTAAAAGACCATCAAGAATAGGACACACACTGTGAAGCTGACGTGTACCTTGTAAGGTACTCATTTCTGCCGATGATGACACATCCGAAATGTCAGCTTCTGTCGGCAGAAGAAATTTGCGGGACACATGAGTGCAAGGACCACATGAAAGCTCAATGTTAAGATTGAATGAGGCAAACTGCAAAAGATCATTTGCATTCTGGATGTTTGCTGTCCTAGCCCTTACTGCCCTTGAAGCAGCTTGCTTAAGTAATCCCCCAAAGCATCACAGGGATTTTCCCCATGTCTGGCACCGAAGTAGCACCTTTCTATCTTCATGGGAAGACCAGCTTATGACTGCAAAAAAAAGAAAGGCAATCGACTTTTATACTGAGATGCGCACCCATCACTAAATATCACAGTCTTTTTGATGTTCAGAGAGACCAAGTGATCCAAAATGCGCTGGCTGATGGTATGAACCATGTTGGCACTGTGGCTCAAAATGTCAGACACGAATGTCCAGTTCAGGGTCACTCTCTCACTACAAGTGCATCCATAGTATATTACACATGGATGCACTGTGACTTGAGAGTAACCATAATATGCTGATTGTGGCTGGTCTTGTTGTCTGCACATATAATTTTCAGCAAAGTCCAAAACCACAACAACCCAATCCTGGGGCACATTCTTGATCAAATTTGAAAATTGGCGTGATTGTCATCTATGAACAAAGTCGTGGAGTGGAAGGCGTATGAGTTCTTCTTTCACTTTCAACTCGTCAATTAAATTCATCACGGAACCTTCCTTTTTCACCAACTCAACCCGTACCTGGTTGCTTTTCTTCAAGCGGTCCCACTTGTGCCAACCTACTGTCAGGTCCATGTCTACATCAAGAGGCAGTAACCTTCTGATTTGCCATGCACCACATTTCCGACAAGCACGTTTAAGACATTTTCGCTGTTCTCCCTCACACAAGGTTAGGCCTATCAAATCCCTTAAGGTTTCTATTTTTTCACAACCTATATGATCTAATCTCTGTAAAGCTTTAATTTTGAGCATAGGGTTTATGCACACTTCACAGAGACATTGTCGAAAGGGAGTCTTGCTGAAAGACAAGATATATTTGGGCCGTCGCCTAAAAAAGGTTGCCCTAGATATCAAAGGCCCGTGTGTTTCAATAAAATCTCGATGGGGATTCACTATACTGCGATTAAGGGCCTTTTTTACAGAAAGGTCTTTTGAGTTCAGACCTTTTTTACCCAGTAAAAAAACAGCTTCTGTGTCAAAAAAATCGCTTATTTCGTTTTCCAACTTTCTTTTCTTCCTATACAGTTTTTCTGGTTTTGCTTTGCTTTGTAAAAATTTCTTTACGATAAGACTGTGCTTATCTCTACGTTTAAGGAGAGCTGGTGGTATTTTACTTTTAGATGCTGACTCTGATGAGCACTTTCTTGGAGATGTATACACTATGCCCACATTTTTAAGGGGTTCGGGATGTTTTTTGAATACAGATTTCACAAGACCTTTTAAGGATACAAAAAGGTTTTTCCCCATCTTCCTTTTCAACCTGGAGATCGTTGACCTGCTAGGTGTAGTAGTAGAAACTGTTTTCGATGACGTCTTATGTGTGTGGTAATGCTCGCGATTACGTTCGCGCTCCCTTCTCTTTTTTTGGGGGTGCATATTTTGGCATCACTTCTGCTGCGCCAAGCGATTCCTCTCCCGGCGTTCCTTCAGTTTTTTAACATCGGCTCTTGTAGAGGGTTTGGGGATAGTCTTACTGGCGGCTGGCGACGTTTGCTTTTGTCGTTGACGTTCGCTGAAAAAAAAAAAAGGAAAAAAACAAACAAACCATACATAGATATGAAGCTTTTAAAAAATTTGTTTCGTCATCATTATCATCCCCTTATATCGACAGCAGATTTATCGACATATTTTCCATTTACCGTACTGAATATTTCCTTCAATATCTATACTCAATAGTTTCTATTTCATTTATACTGACTTTTCTTCGGCCCACTCCGCTTTAATTTGATGGTCAAGAAACCTCAGGAAAAAAAAATAAAACAACAAAGGCAAAATTCAAAATTAATAATGAAGACATATTTAATAAACTTATTATTTCTTTCAAAGAAGGAGAATTCAAGATTGGATGATTTAAATTCGACTGGCTTTATTCTTTACTCTTTTTTATGGCTCACCGATAAGCAATATTCCGCAATCTTGTTTTCTCTCTTGCGATAGCTTTTTTTTCATCTGACAGACCCTCCTTGTAAGATTGTTTCTGTAGCTTCTCTTTCATTTTGTAAGTAGCAAGTCGATCTGGGTCCTTCTTCAGTTTTTCACGGTATCGGGCACATGTCATTTTTCGCCTCTCTTCTTTTGACAAATGATCTGGCTTTTCAGGGCTAGGGGTCTCCCCAAAGAGGCGCCGTTTGATTAAAGTCCTACGAGGTCGATCTGAAAACGAACACATGAAAAAACCATAAATTTAATTTGACGTCACAAAACAGCATTATAATGAGCACATGTTTTGCACAAAGTTATTTTACTACATCCAGAATTTAATATAAGAGATAAACTTCAAACGGAAGAAGGAAATGAACATTACTACAAAGAATCCACTTAATTTTTTTGTTGAAAATGTATTTGTTTCACTCTGCTTAAAAATGTAGGCCCTATTGAATTTTACTTACTTTTACTAAGTGTAATGAAAACCACAATATAGAGACATTATATCTAGTTCTAGTCATTCTAACTTATTTCATATGACCACAATTTGAACTGAAAAAACCCCATAGAGGCCTGTCTTTTATGATCATGATAAGATTCCATGTGCCTGATTAAACAAGTAGCATTATCAAGCTCGTTCAGGGTAATAAAGGAGGAAAATGATGTCACTATCTGATTGATGACGCCTGTGATCCCTAATTGAATCCATAGTCACAGACTAAATCACAACTTGACTTTAAAATATTGGGAAAGGGGATGGAAGATTAACTATAAAGAAAACATGAAAATAACCAGATGCTGAAGTACGGTATAAGCATTGAGAAAGTTAAAGATATCAGCAATCAAAATCACCGGCGTCATTGTGACTTATAACGTTACTTCTGTCACAGGCCAAACACGTGACGTCGGTGATGAGATTTCAAGAACTAGAAAGAAATCGAGTTTTATAACACCTATGAATGGAGATAAGCAAAATACCACAAACATCAAACTGGTCTAATATAATCTTTTAAATGCTAAGAAAAATAAGTGTACTTTAGAAAATGACATTCGACCCATCACCGCCGTCATTCTGACATTTAACGTCTCAGTCACCGTCGTCATTTTGACACAACTTCCATCATCACCGCAGTCATTTTGACATAAATAATCACGAAGGTCTGTTTAGATCTACTCACCCATTGCGTCGCCTGGTTATTCCAAAAATCGCCTATTCCACGTCACAAGTTCAGTTTAGGATACATTGAATGAATAAGCAATCGATAAGGCATGTAGATGGCCATTTCTTATCCTGCTGGGCTCATTTTAGATGAAGAAAACCATGGAGAGTCACCGCCGTCATGCTCGGCAAGTCGATAACCGGATGACATGTGATTCTCTGAGGCCTACTAACATTGTTTCCGGCGATTAAGAGTAGCGGGACTTGGTTAACTAAGAAGTAGGACTGTTTGAAACCTTTTATCGAAGGAACAAAATTAAGATCTAGACGTACGAAACGTGATCACCGGCGTCATGAAGTGACCCAAACTTAATCTTGTATCTTCAAAGCTCCAATTTACGTCCCCAAACGTATGAAATCCAATTTTTCTTCCCTTTTTAAAGAGAAGTTTACCTTTATAGTTATTAGTTCACTCTGGTATGAGCCTGTGAGAGATTGTATCTTCTGTTCTGTGATAAGCTCTACGTAGGTCTTGTATGACATAGTGCATGACGCCGGTGATTCACTTTTAAACATGTACGGAAATCAATTTAATTTAGGTCGGAGGGGTGTTAAAAAGCTTGAGATACTAGTTGGGTCAATTGATTCTTAGGCCCAAGCCATGGTTGTATTTTTGCATTATTAATTTACTCACCTGGACGTGACATAACACACAATGCAACAGTGCAACAAAATAAGAGAAGAAAATTAAGGCTTTTCGGATTTCATTTTGTTTATAATTTCTCAATTTATCATCTTACATCCCTTTGCTGTCTCATATTATAAGATCAATGTCATAGCTTCACATTGGTACCATTCATCATAACTTTTTTCCTGGCGAAAGCCGTGTTTCGGCTGTTCAGCTGCAGCACACTAGTGAAAGTTAACTTTTTGAGAATGAGTCAAATAAGCCTTGTTTTCCTATTTGGCAATGTCTTTCCCTTTGCTCAGCTTACCCGACCATTTCTCCTTTATTCTTCCAGTTTTTAATATTGTGTGAAAGCCTTCCCGCTTCAATTTATGAAAATATTATGCTTGAATAACGATGATATGATAATGAATCATAAATAAATTGTTACTTGTATAAAAAATTAAAAAACCCATGTATTTTAAATATTAACAAGTCTTGACTCTTTTCTTGTACTGTGACATTTTGTTTGTTCATGCTTGTGTATGGAGTTGAGTTTGGTCGTCGCCCTGTCTTCTGCTGTTACTGCTGCTGCTGCAATGTTAAAAAAAAAGAAGAAGATAAAGATGGAGTTATAGTCCCTATTCCCGCACGAATGCAGGCTCACTGACTGTACATCATTTATCCCCCAGCAGGCCATTTAATTCCGGAGTCCATCTCAACTCCCTGGGGAGCATACAGTAGAGCAGCCTGTGAGCCGCATCATACTATCAATCTGACAAGTTTTTTCTCTGCCTATAGCCGGGTACTCATCGGCACCTGAGTGGGGTGAAGCAATTGGAGTAAATTTTCTTGCTCAAGGAAAAAAACACGATGGTCGTGCAGGGATTCGAACCCGGTACTTCTCGGTCACCAGTCCAACGCTCTAACCACTGAGCCACAGTGAACGCTTTTCAAAGGGAAATCGGATAAAGTGAACGCCTAAAAAGTGTGGAAGCGAAGAACGGATCGACAGTGTCAAAGTTGCCCCATTGCTGCTGCTGCTGTTACTACTACTACTTCTACTACTACTACTACTACTACTACTACTACTACTACTACTACTACTACTACTACTACTACT
>JAUEKT010015670.1:0-10274 GCA_031762655.1 Doris verrucosa
TCTCTCTCTCTCTCTCTCTCTCTCTCTCTCTCTCTCTCTCTCTCTCTCTCTCTCTCTCTCTCTCTCTTTCTCTTTCAGATTCTCTCCACCTCTCTTTCTAGGTTTTTTACGTTCTTTGTTATGCCACACTCTCTATTTTTTTTCTTTTTTACAGATCCTTGTTTTCATCCTGTGTAAGATTTTAACATTTTTGCCTTGCAGATCAAGAAATTTTGATATCCTCTAAAGATTTTCCAGACCTGAAAGCCGGTGATGTTGTGGAGATTTATCATGCCGATTCAGATGAGGGAGACGGGTTAGTTTTATCTTCTTTTTTTATTTTATTTCTCATTTCATTGTTCATTCCAAACCACTAGCTGCTAAGAGAAATTAGTTTTCACCCTCCTCTTTAAGCCTCGTCACTGTTCATAATGAGATGAGTTTCAAAACGATAACATTTTGAGTATTTTCTTTAGTACTTAAGAGTGCTCTTTGGCGATTATCTTTGGTGGTGTGTAGTTGATAACATCTGAAGAGACCAATGTTAGGCTACATGTTTGTCTATCATCTCTTCCATTCCAGTGTCGTTAATGTTGTACAGATGGCTATTATTTGTACGTCTGTGAAAGCAAGAATACAGGTTTCTCACCGAGGTACAAAGTCTGGTCCCAATGTCAGTAACACGATTTCAGATGTCTGAAAGATATAGTTTCATTAATTTTGTGTTCAATGCTGGAATTGGGCATTACGATACACAAGCTCTGATTTTTATATCTTTTCATACTTCACTTATCACTTTCCGCTTTTCCCTTAAAAGGCTTTTACTGACCTTGCTTATCTTAAAAATGTTTGGGAGGCAGGGGGTCTTCCTGTCATCAGGCAATTGGGGAAAATTGAAAAAGAGCTTCCCTGTTGGGAAAATATCTGGGAAATTTGAATTTTGTTTGTAATTATCAGGGAAATTTAGGATGGCATGAGCTTGATGAAGCAACACTGAAGAAAGGTAAATTATTAAAAAAACTAAAATGAGGAATTTATAGGCTATTTCAATGGCCATCTTCCATGCTTTTAATGCAGCTGGGAGAAAGATGGTATAGAAAATGAATATGGAATAAGTGCTGTGTTGCCAGTGAATTCTTTTTTTGGCAGGGAATGTGTAGCCATTCATATACAGTGAATGGGGGGAAAGGGACGAGTAAGCCAGGCAAAACTTTTTTTTCAATAATTAATCATTAAATTACAAGGTTAATTTATGAAGACCATTTTTAATGTATTTTTACATATTCTATTACGTTTGTGTGTTTTCCGCAAACTTTGCGTGAATGACGAAATGCCCAACTGTCTGGGAAAATCAAAGAAAATTTCCCCCTACAATTTGTGGGAACCCTGGGGAGAGAAAATGTGAATTGTCATTTTTTATTCCGTTCATGATTTTTCAACAAAGCTTACAAATCAAAGTGACATCTTCTTTGCCAGTCTCGTCATAGATGTTTAATTTAATCTGTTTTTTATACTTTACCTATACTGTTCGTCTGAAAACCTTAGAGCATATCATTATGGATTTTGAGCGTTATATAATTCATTCATTTATTCATCACCATTTTCTGTTTTAACAGCCGCCTTTTGCTTCAAGTCAAGCAATTTGAAGAAAGCCAACACAAAGGTAAGTTGGCCAGGTTTATTTGGCAATCACCCTTTACCTCGTATGTGGACGTCATTTCATTTTATCATCACCATTGATACAGTCTCTATCAGCCTTTTCTTTTTTTTTTATGCTTAAATAATTTATCATGCTACCAATAATCATCTTTCTTTTGTTTTCTTTTTCCGAAAAATACAATTTCTTTTTTGAATTTTGAAGGAAGAGCTCTTCTTGTATTCTGTCTGAGTCTGTGTCCTCCTGGTAGTAAAGTATAGTTCCTTCTACGCCTTGATAGACCCAGAGAACCGGAGCTTATCCCTGTTTCTGTAACGGTAAGCGGAACAAATGATACAAGATCATCCCTTAGATAGGACTCTAGTCTATCGCAGGATTTACTCCCCTGCCCTCGCTGGCACTTATTTACACCTGAGTCAAGTGAAGCAATTTGGGTAAATTTTCTTGCTCAGGAAAATACGCGATGGTCGTGGATGGGATTTGAACCCCATACCTCTTGGTCAGCAGTTCGATGCCCTTACCACTCGGCCAGTGTGCCTCTTCTGTGCCCTCCTACATCTATCTAATCCTTTTCTGGATAAAGTCAACTAAGGTAAGCTCACTGGTTATGTATCACTTTTTCCATGGCAGACACCATCAGCATTGAGCAGAGCATCGCAAGCGCCTTTGCCCTCAGGTCTCACAAAGATGTCATTGTCAACAAGATGGATGTGGAGGTGGGTCAATGTTGTCCCTGAGTTATAATCATACGTGTACATGCATCATATCCACACATTTTCTAGACCTAGCACTTATCCTGATTTAATCAGGATATCCTGAATTTTTATTAGAGATGCAAAGTGGGTATCCCGATTTTTTTCGTATTTTTTTTGTAAAAATACTGTCTTTTTGTAAATTAAATTCTTCATTGTATTAGTAGATCCTGATTTTTACCCTCAAATACTGACTTTTTTTTACTGGGTATCCTGATTTTGCCTTAGAACGTAATAGCAGGTCTGCATTTTCATTGGGAGGTTACAAAAACTTGGGATATTTTTTTCATGTAGCCAGCTGGCATTTCTGTAGTATGTTTTTCTTCCGTGTCAGATTAACACGCCTACTGTTCAACCAATCTCAGAAATCAGCATTTAGGTGGGAAAAATCAAGTAAATAGAGAAAAACAAAAACAGTATCCTTCCGCAAATGCGAAATTCAATTCAATACAAGGGTCCTAAAACTGAAATAAATTTATTCAATGCTTATGCTGCTCAAGCTTAGTCCCCTGCATTGAAACATTCACTTTTCCATACTTCCTTGTCAACGATAAGATCAGTATTCTTGTAAGAAAATCCATTATCTGTAAGGGTAATTTGGATGTAAAAATAATGACAGTATGGTCCTAGTTGACAGGCGTGGATTCAAATCAATTTACAAGTAAATGAAATTTCTGTATTTTAATTCCAGAACATTCATTTGTCAAATTTTCTCCCCCTGACCCTTGGTGTGTCTTTTCAGAAAGTCCGACTCGATCTGGTTGAGCTGCTCTTCAAGGAGCAATACTTTGGCCGCAGTGACATGTGGAGGATGTGCAAGTCCCTGGTGAGTCACGTCTTTTTGTGTTGTTTTTTTTTCTCTCATCTATTTATATGTGTGTGAGTAGGCTTACTTACTTCCCCACTGCCTGAGGTCAAATGTTACTCAAAAGTAGCAAATGTGTTAGCAAAATGTTTGAGCATGTGTTGATGTCAAGGGAAACTAAAGGTGCATCTTCAAAGCTTGAAAGTAGTTATTATAAGAAATTTGGCTGCATCTTGGCTCTGGCGGCAAATATAAATAGGAACTCTACTACAGAGTCTTTACATGCGAACAAAGATGGGCTCGCAGGTTTTAATTTGCCGTTTTGTTTTTTTCTTTTCTTTCAGACGGACAGTTGTGTGTATGTAAAAAAAGTTATTGAGTTTGCAGAGATGAGGTGAGTCCTTATCTTCTTTGTGTTGTGGTATTTTCTAAATTTTTTACTTAACATTGCAAAAATGCCTTTCGTCATGTTTTCATTAGTTTTCAAATTGAATATTCTGTGTTAAGATTGAAGTTTCATATCCTAATCCATCAGAATTGACATTGATCATGATGTCAATGTCTTATTCTGAAGTGGTTAGAAATTGAAGCGATATTGGGATGATTTATACACTTTTTTAAATTGAAAATTGAATACATTTAACATAATTTGTTCGCTGTCACTAATTTTAAACTCATCTCAGTGGATTCATGTTTTCACTGTAGGCATTTGATTAGGAAAATATTATGAATGAGTAAAGTCCTTCACGTACGCTCTCTCTCACTTGTAGCAGGTTTGCATCATAAGCGACAGGCTTCCAATTGTCCTTTCCTGGCCGTTCCTTACTATTTTGGGAAATCCCACCACAGTATAATGTCTTTAAAGTCATCCTCAACTAAATTTTTCTGAGTTTCTTGTAATCTTTCTCTGATTTCATGTCCTTTTTAATTCTACTTAAGAAAGAGCATGCTCTGTTGAATTAAGAAGAGTTTCCACAAGTCCTTAAGGAAGGTCTTCAAAGTCCTCAATTTTTGTCATAATAAAATTCATGCTTTAAAAAGTCCTTAATTTTGAACTTTAGGGTTTCAGGCCTTTAAAGATCCTTGATAAATTCATTAATCCTAACCTATCGTAAAGCATAAAATCACACTCAATTCACAAAGCATGAATGATGTGTTTTACTCGAAAAGGACAACAGTTTGTTATAGAGAGTAATTGTAAAATTCAGTAACAAAGCATCCAAGAAATTATGTGCATAACTGATAGACTGAAACCTGAGTGATAAATTGAAGTCAAAACAGTCTGCACTAGACAAAAATCTAATTTAGGAATGTATTGAAATTGAAACAATTTTTGTAGTCCTTGAGATGTTTAAATAATGCATGTTTATCTTTATGTTTTGAAAACGACTGTTTTCATCTTGCTTGAAGTACCACTCTGAGGATTCTATTGCCCTTTCAGAACCTCCGTGAATGAACTGTGGGCAAAGGGAGAGAACGTAACGTGTGGTGTCATCACAGAAGACACAAGGGTAAGTAAAGGAAGTGTACTGTATTATGTTCTTTATTAAAATTGTGTGACTGCAGAAAAAGAGGCTATTTTTTTGTGAGCATGTGTATGAATGAGTGCATGTGTGTTTTAAGTGTGTATAAATATAGATTGAAAAAGGTGGGGGGGGGGAGATTTTTTTTAAAGATAATATAATATTATCAATATCTTATAGAACTTACTATAATTGTACTTACAATTGAGACCTCTTAATGTTTAACTTGAATTTTCTTCAATCTTTAATTATTTCTAATGAAGCAATCAGAGTTAATTTCTTACTCAAGGAAAATACACAATGGCTACAAATAAGGTTTGAACCCGGTACCTCTTGGCCAGCAGTCCAGTGGTCTAACCAGTTAGCCACCATGCCTTTTGACTTTTGTTCATTCATGTCATTTATTTATGCTACTTTTTGTGTCCAGATTGTTTTCAGGTCATCTACTGCCGTAGTCCAAATTTTCATCCAGATGAGCTCTGAATTGTGGGACTTTGATTTGCACGGCGATTTGTACTTTGAAAAAGCTGTGGATGGGTTTTTGACGGACTTGTTTGACCGTTGGAGGGTTTGTACTGATTATCTTGATATGGAATCGTCTTCTGCTAGATTTTATCATCTCTGACTACATGAATTGTAAGATAACTTTTATTTGATTTTTGCTTGGTACATAAAAGTTTATCAATGAAAGCAAAAGTCTAATGATTAATGCTTCTCTTTTTTTTTTCATGCAGCTCCTTGCAGAATTTTTAATTTTTATATTGTTGTTCTACACATGAGATAATTTCCTTCTCATCCTGTTTCTTTATACTTCAAGGACCAGAACTGTCTCCATGATGTCACAATTGTGCTATTCTCCAGAATCTTCTACGAGGCTCATAATCTAGGTAACCATGAACCATTTTCAGAGGTTTTCAGTCTGTAGTGAAATTGTTTATCTGATTGGCAGTCTGTGAAGTTTAGTCAGCCAAAAACCTGATTCTTAAATAAAAAAAAAGGCTTATATCATTACTCACTCTTTGTTCCGAAATCCTGAAAGTGGATACATTTTCCCCGAAGGAGTCTTTGACAATTGATTTTCCCCTCCAATGTAGCTTTAATTGATTAAAACTTAAATTTTTGTAGCCTTCGCTAGCCTCAACAGAAGTTGACCAGAACTTCCTGAGAAAATGCAAGGCTGCTATTAAAGACAGCTACAACGCAGCAACTAGGAAAAAAGGAAAAAGTATAAATAGTGTACATATGTAAGTATTAATCATGTTTTTATTGGTTAATATGAATTTAGAATTTTTGGGATTGATTTTACTCTTGGTTTGTTTGTTTGTAGGTGACAGTTGTTGTTTTTTAATTTTATGGTGTGCATTATGGGCTGTCCATCTGAAATTCCTCATTTGTGATTTTGAACCGTTGGTTGGCCTGCACACTATATACCCTTTTGACTAGTTTCACTCACTCTTTGTTTTAGATATTATGTTGTGTATTGAATATGTAAAAAATAGTACGAATAAAATGCCTCTTTTTGTACCTTCCCAACAGAGGAATTCCCGCCTTCTATAAGAGAGTGCCTTCAGATTGATTGCTCTGGAAAGATCTACGAAGATTTCTATCAGTAAGAATTGCATCTGTTTTTCTATGCTGTGTGCGCTTTTTCCCTCTTTTTATAAGAATGTTGAGAATATTGTAGTACTAAACAGCATTTACAGATTTGTCACCTGTACTGATTTTAATAGTGCCAAATGATTTTTCTTTTATCAAAATTAGCTCAGATGCTGATTTTTTACGCAGGGATATACTGATTTGCCGAGAGGAAAGTATGTAAAGTTGAAGTTTTCGTGCTGATTGACACAGGTCAGACATTCTTAGTGATATGAATTTCCAACAGTTGTTATAAAAACATGATGCAAGTTATAGCATTGCGAAAATACAAGACAAATTAACATTTTTCAATAGTCTGACATTTTGCCACTAAATTCTTCATTACTGAAAGTAATTTTACCACCTTCTTTGGTGTACTCATGTGAAAGATCTCAGAAGGCAAAACAGCAAGATTTCCTCCAAAATCTGAATCCATCATTCACAAGAACTTCTTTCTGATTAGAGAAAACGAAATATGATCTCGCAAATCTTGGTTGTTGTTTTTTTTATTAGTCAATCAAATTATTGTAGTTAACTAAAATTGAAATCTCCATCCAAATCTTAAGTGCGGGGTATCACGAATGAAAAACAAAAGAAATTAAAATAAATTGACATTTAAAGCGAGTTTTTATCATCATTCACAGGGTCATCGTCCAGAATGAGCGTTACGAGGAGTGGTCCTCGGTGTTGCGGGAAATCCGCACGTTGTTCTACCAGTACCAGGAGGTGGTGCTACACTACCACAAGCACAACAAGGAAGGGTGGAGGGTACCCAAGGCCTACATCTCAGCCGCCTCTCAGGGCAACGTCTTGGAAACGCTGAACATGTCTCTTAACCGTGAGTCCGGATTTGGTTAGGACGAATTCGATTGACAATTAAGACTGCTTAATAAAAACTAGCATTTTAAAGCCCGGTCTATGAGTGAATTAAATGTTTGTAGTAGTACAAATAGTGAGAGTTCTTTAACTCATTCTACCCCAGCCTCACATCGCCAAATCTAGGTCACGGCCCAGCTGTGCAGGAGGACTGCTTACCCCTGGTCCAGCTGACTTTGACCGTCTTTACATTTTCATCCCCTGCCGAATAGAAATGCCTCTCATCGCCTTGTTTTTATTTAGATCTCTATGAAATGTTCTGACTTGCCTAAGAATACATAGCAGAATACGTGTAGGTATTATTTTTGTGGTGCTTTGAACAATAGATCATTAATAATGCGCTAGAATTAGAATGATGTTTTGCACAATAACTGTCGTTGTTGTTGCTACGGTAGATTTAAATCTAACTAGTTGTAATTCGTCAGCTGTCTCTTCGGATTATGATGAGATAGATGAATAAAAATCTAAGTCATTATCCGCAAAAACGTCAGGTCTATCACTGTCCTAGTCCTTATAAATGTCCATCAACACATCTTGTGCCATAAGGTTGCGTGCCGTTGTAAACAAAAGCGTAAAAATGGTGAAAATCATTCAAATTTGACGTGAGTTTCGCACACAAGTTCGCACAAGCCAGGCAAGCTTAATATAGAGGCCACGTGACTAGTCATAGTTTCGTATTTTGACTCTGTTAGAGAGTTCTAGCTCTAAATATAACCTATACTAGCCTGTTGTGGTGTGTACGAGATATCTCATGCTCGGACCCTGAGCCGAGGCGGCCGTGTCCGAGTTATCTCGTGCGCGGATGGTCAAGTAGGTCAAGCGTGTACAAGTATACTCGTGCGCGGGGTAGAATGAGTTAAATTATCGTCCATATTCAGTTCAATGCTTGCTTTCCATTCTATCATGGCCATTTGATGAAGTGACTTGATGTCAGAGGCCAAAAGCCCAAAACATACCAGTACCTGCTGAAGGGAACGATGGTCTTAACTTTAAATTAGAATTTGAATATCCTAGAAATTAAGTTGGTTTTAGAGTTAGAAGTAATTATTGTGGCAGAGAGGGAAAAATTGCAGAACAGCTTTTTTTTATGGCATAGAATGCTATTTCATTAATGAATTTTTAAAGTGAAATGGATAAACCGAGACATCAAACTTGTATCCTTGCTGCAGCTCCTAAAAACTGTAAAATCAAGACACAACATTTTATATACTAAAAGACGTGTTATAGTTACGGCCTGCTACTTTAAAGATGCGACGCAAGTAAAACCACCCAACTTCAGCTCAACCAAAATCAAAATGAAATTGTCGGTCTTCAATGTTTGTTTTAGATCTGTGAGAAGGCGTAATTAGACACTGAAATGCAGCAGATTCCACCTGAGAGTTTGGTGTTAAGGAGAGGGTTAAAGCATGCTTTTATGGGGACTGTGCTTATACACCTGATGATATACGATTATACAGACATACTCTTAAAAGGAATCTCTTGTACCCGGTACCAGTCTATCTCTTAACTTTGACATGACATTATTCCTATTTATTTTAAATCCCATATTTTCAATATACATGTAAATGTAGATCAAAATATATGTATCTGAATTTATATCTAAAGAATTGAAAATCTCATAGTCATATTCTAATATGCTCATGCATTATATAAATGCCATGTCATTTGTTGGTTATATTAATCCTGTGTATATCTATCATAGCAGTGTTGTTAGAAGCAGATTATAGACAAAATACTTTTATAGCCCCGTAGGAACTAAGACAAGAATGATGCTTGAAATAGACGAAAAAATCTTGACGAGAATGGGGATCACTCCTTGGAGGAGTATAGTCCGCTCATTTGGTGAAGGGCATTCTCTCCGTGGCAAGTTCGAATCTCATTCGTGTCAAGATATTTTGTCTGTCTATTCTTTTGCATCTTTCTTGTGTTTATTCCTAGGAGGCTATTAAATTACTGAGTCTGTCATTTACTTCTTCTGTAAAGCCCCTTGCCTCATTGTTTATTCATAGAAGAGTTGTTTCCAATGTACATCTATGTAGAACTTGAGTTTTATGATTTGAGTCAATAAAAGTGCCCTTATATGAAACCCCAAAACCTGGTTGTTACTGCATGAATGCCATTACCTAAAGCCCTTTTGTGATGGTAATGTATTTTATTGTCTTATAATCTATTTATTTAAAAAAAATTTTTTTCACCTTCTTGCTCCCTCTTAATTCAGCCCGAGATTATAAACTGACCAAGACAAAACAAAACATCCCAACCCTAACAAGTTCTTCATGTTGTCATGGTGTTGCCGTTGTGGGGCCAGGAGTCATGGTGTTGCGGTTATGGGGCCAGGAGTTATGGTGTTGCCGTTATGGGGCCAGGAGCATGAGAGAGATACGATTACCTTAACGCCTATGAATGAATTTTACTTGGCATAACGTGATCATAATACTCTTCGACCCCATGGCACTTTGTCCACTTTTTAATATTTTTTTTCCATTTTTTAGAAGATTAGAATATGAAGTAATTTATTTTGTTTACAAATGTTTTAGTTTAAACATAAATCTGATTTCAAATCGTTGTCTTAAACTGAAATTTTGTTATTTAAAAATGTATAACAGATAAAAATGAAGATCTCCCACACGTGTGCAAGCTCACAGATCTTTCACCATTTAATCTGCCAGCAATCCATTTCATTCTTATCTTAAATCCTTCTTAACTCTGGGGAGAGCAGAGAAGAGCTCTCGTATAAAATGTTACATGCTATCATTAGACGAGATCATTCTTTGCCCATAGCAGGGTACTCAATTACCCCTGAGTGAAGTGAAGCCAATTGAGAAAGATATTTAGATCTAAATTCAGGCTGCTGAGACTGTGTAAAGTTTGGAAGAAATTTGTCAACAGTAAAAAAACAAAAACAAAACAAACAAAAAAACAAAGCAAAAAAACAACAACACCCCAACAAAACAGAAACAAAACAAAAACCTACCGGGGGGGGGGGGGGGGGGGGGGGGGGGGGGGGGGGGGGGGGGGGGGGGGGGGGGGGGGGGGGGGGGGGGGGG
>JAUEKT010015781.1:0-10273 GCA_031762655.1 Doris verrucosa
GATTATCCCTTGATCACACGGCGGTGGGTGGCTGGTGGTGTTGGGGGGGAGAAAAAGTATCTGAATAGCCCTCAGGTCCTTGATGTTGGGATGTGATGGGCAGTTGTCCAATACCAAAAGGATTGAGCGACCCTGTAATTGGTATTTTCTGTCCAGCTTCCTGATCCATGCATCAAAAATAGAGGTTGTCATCCATGCTTTCGAGTTTGCCATATACTCGACGGGTAGCGACTTGACATTTTTTAAACATCTTGGATTTGCCGACTTCCCAATGACCAGAAGGGGCAGTTTCTCTGTTCCTGACGCATTGCAGCCGATGAGAACAGTTAGCCTATCCTTTGCTTGCTTCCCTCCATGACAGGCTTCTCCCTTAAATGTATGAGTCTTGTTTGGGAGGCAGCGAAAAAAGAGACCCGTCTCATCGGCATTGAAGACATCGTCTGGTGAATAATTCTTCAGCATGTCGACTAAGGTCGTCTTCCTCCATTCATCGACCAGGGTTGTGTCTACTGCAGCAGACTCACCACTGGCCACTCGGTAGACTATGCCATGCCGCTCCTTGAATTTTACGAGCCATCCATTGCTACCTTGAAAATCGGTAATGCCAAGCTCATCCACGATGATTTTGGCCTGCTCGCAGATGATCGGTCCAGATATCGGAGCATTTATAGCTCTGCATTGTCTAAACCAAGTGAGCACGGCTTCATCTAGAGTCGAATTCGTCGCAACTCGAGGTTTTTTCCGATGGGGCTCATGGCTAGTCGACTCAATTTTTTCCCGGTTCTTGATGATCGTTGACAAACTGTTATGAGGAATGTCATATTTTAAAGCAATATCCTTCTTTGTCATCAGCTGCTTGTCCACATCAGATAGGATTTGACGCTTGGTTTCGATCGTGAGAATCTTTCTCTTCTTGTTCGGGGTAGACATCTTGGCCTTGTCTTGAAAATCTTGTTTTGTCAAG
Organism: Doris verrucosa; assembly: GCA_031762655.1. Taxonomy (NCBI): domain Eukaryota; kingdom Metazoa; phylum Mollusca; class Gastropoda; order Nudibranchia; family Dorididae; genus Doris; species Doris verrucosa. The sequence continues at coordinate 965 of JAUEKT010015781.1, forward strand.
TACGTGTAGGTATCACGCAGCAGTCGTAGGTAATGAATGATTCGATCACTGTTCGTTTATATACCAACAGCAGTGAATCAAAAGCACCTTTTCATTGGTCAGAAAAAAAGCGATCTCATTGGCTATGAGCGAGCTCGAGTAGCGTGTTCCTTGGTCGGAAAGACAGCGATCTCATTGGCTATGAGGTTAGAGTGTTCATTGGTCGGAAAGACAGCGATCTCATTGGTTATGAGCGAGCTTTTCATTGGTCGGACAGACAGCCATCTCATTGGCTATGAGCGAACTCGAGTAGCGTGTTCCTTGGTCGGAAAGACAGCGATTTCGTTGGCCACGAGGGAGGGCAAGTTGGGTGTTTCGATGTCGTTATTCGGAGATTTTATTAAAAAGTGTGTCGCTATCAGGAGATTTTTATAACTAATAACAAAGAGCAAAAAAATCGGGATTGGAGATGTATGTCGTTATCCGGAGATTGTCGTTATTCGAAGATGTCGTTATCGGGAGATTCCACTGTAACAGGTCTGTGGTTTGGGACTGCCTCTGGTTTTATTCAATGCTCACTTCCTTTCAAGTCAAGATCATAGTTTAAAATTGAGCTTATAAAACAAGGGCAATAATTCACGAAACAACAATGACACAGAGTAAGAGAGTTGTATACCGTGATCATACATGTACAATTACAATAGTATAATTAATAGTGTTAGTACTGTTAGTAGTGTTAGTTAGGTATTTAGTATCTATTCTATTACAAGTGCGTAGCTAGATGCTCATTGGATATACCGCGCCTCGCAACGCCACGCAAATAAGTCACTAAGCCAAGCCTGTGGGTTACTGTTACGTTACACTGTGTGGCATGGCACGAACAAGGGATGAATTGTTTCCCCATCCTACAGGTTGAAGGTACCGACTACCGATACACGTATCACGTGTGGTCTTGCTATTAGCCCCCCTCCCCCACACACACACACATACAAACACCTGCTAGTATTTAATGTTAGCATTCTAATGAAAGTGTAAGAATCGCTGTCTAGCGCAAGTTACAAATTATGTGTTAGCCAAAGCCTTATTCGCCCTTTTTACTCCTAGTCTGGGTGCGGATACTTACGCTATTCCCGAGTTGACTTCGTCTGTGATGTACGCTACTTGCATGCTAATTTTATTGACTCCAATAAGGAAAAAAAACGGGGATTTAGAATTCTTATGCTATTTGCGAGTTAACGCTATTTCCGAGTACGCTACTTTCGTGTTCCACTGTATATCTTTCCTTCATAAATTGTTTGCGTTTGAAAGATGCTCATTTTACAAATTTTAGTACCCCCTGTCATCACTTGATCAAACTTATTTTTAACATACCAAATTTGATATTGAACTTAAAGTAAAACGCTCTCTAATTTTTCTAAAATGATTTCAGATGGAGCAAGTTGAGAATGACTTGAGTAAATCCAAACAGTTGAGAGAAAAACAAGCGAAAGAATTCACAAGGCAACATGAGGAAGACAAATACAAACAACAACATGAGGTAAGCCATTGGCGTTGATGGATATTTTGTTCCCATTGTATATATCTCATGAATCTATTTGTTGATAGAATAAACTATAGGCCGATGATGATTTTATAAAGGCTTTCCTATTAATCACTTTGTGCCATTTTCTTATTCCATCTTTCCCATATTCAGATAGCAGAACTGAAAATGTCCTTTGAAGGAGACAAGTCCCAGCTTATGAGAGATTTCCATGTTCAGAAAGAGTACATTATTGGTGAGCACGACAAGGAAATTGACAATTTGAAGGAAATCCACAGGGCAGAGATCCAAGCCATAGAGGCCAGAATGAGGGAACGCCAAGACAAATCAGACAAGGTAAGCCGCTAGACGTTTAGTTGTACTCTTTCTCTATTTGTCTTATGTTGTGGTTACATATGCTTTCACATTTTCCTTAAAAGTTTCTTTCAAAGTTGGGATTTTCAGAGATGCCAATCAACTATTCCATGCTATTATTTAAAGGAATCATTTACTATTTTAAAGATCTTGTTTAAATTTTTCTTAACTTTAAGAATTTATACACAAATAAATCAGAAGATAAATTGACAATAAATGAATGATAAATACTAATAAAAAGGTTATACCGTTTGAACTAATATCTTGTTTTTTAGCTTAAGTTGTAGCTTAAGTGTCATATTATGTAAGGCCATTCTCTTTTGTATACAAATGTAATATGCTGAATATGAGTTACTAGATTTTAAAATATCCCATATATGATAGGAATCTGTTTAGATGTACTGCAATGTTGTATAATAAGTGTTTATTCTTTGACAGACTGCCACAGATGGGGAACGCTTGATTAGAGAGTTGAGAGAGGAACTGGTGCAAGCAAATCAACTCAGGAAGCAACAGTTGGTGGAATTAGGGTTGCTCCGTGAAGAAGAGAAACAGAAAGTTCAAAGAGACCATGAAGCAGAGGTAAGGGAAATAGTAAAGAGTGATCATCGTAGAAAGTGGTCTTACCTTGAATGAAAGAATTAGCTGTGCACTTTAAGTATGATAAAACCTTATTGAAGGTTAAGTACAGTAAGGAAACGTTAATTTCTCAAAGGAAGTTACAATGAGAAAAATGAAAAATTTATTTCATGTATTTTCATTTCTCTTTCTGATTAAAAATGTTCAGGAGGAATTATCAAGTCAATTGTTTTTCACGTGTTGTTAAGTGGATGAAACGGTTGCTCTATTTTGTTAACATTGCTTAGGGGATTTGTTTTAATGCAGACATGAAACCTTTTCTTCCGTTAAACGTAAAATTATTTGATGTTTACAAGGTGTCATAAGATGCAGCATGTGATGTGATTGCTTCTCAAAATGTCTTCATAACAGCTTTCAAGGCTAAGGACAGACTTGGAACAGCAAAGACTAGAGCAACAAAAAAGCCACAGTGCAGAAATGGAAGCTGTGTTGGAAAAGGTCAGTAACTCCGGCTTACAATTCACTTCACCTTGTTGTTGTTGGTCCCATCTGTTTTTTTATTCTTGATTATTTTTTGTTTAACTTTAATTCAAGAGAATACTATACTATGAGTTATTCTAAATTTGTTAGGATGTCTTCTTTATTACAGAAAGTGGGTTATGAGCTTTGATTATGTGAGTTGTAATGACCTTCTACAAGCTTTAATTTTGCTATTGAGAGAAATTGTCATTTGTCAAATTCACCGCTCACTGGTAAAGTCATATCCCCACTAACTTATTTTCTTCATGACCTTATACATAGAGTTTTGGAGTCTGGTTTGAGAGAAAGACACTCACACCTCATCACAATTGTTGTTTAGTCTCCTAATTATGCAAAAAAGTTTATTTTAATTGCTTCATTTAACTCTCATACAAGTGCTAGATTCCTCAGTCACTGCTGTCTTTATATTCAAAATGTCTTCATGTCTAACATGCTGCAAATGCCATCCTATGCATGTAGTTATACTGTTGGCTGGGGCAGGGAAATGCCAATGACGTCATTGTATACAAGACATTGTACATGCCATGAGCATATTTTTATCATGGATAAGTAAAACTAAAAACCGATTTGTGATCTATACCTTTTTTTTACTTTCTTTTATCGTAATATCAAGCCATGGAGTATTATTATCATTATAGAACAACATTGTTATACTCTTCATTTTTCTTGATGTCTTCAGACTAATGGCAGACTGAAGGGCATAGAGCAAGAATATGCAGAAAGAGGAAACAAGTCAGCTGAGGTATTTTTAGTATTATTTGTAGAATTTGTTTACAGCTCATAATTGTTTTTTCTTGCTGTGCAGAAATTACTTCTGTCATGAATTTAAAGGATATTTATTACCTTAAAATATTAGGATGATTTTTTTTTTTTTAAATTGAAGCTGGTGGAGACGTTCGAATCATTTTTAAAATCCATGAACTTGTAAGGTCCAGCTTATTAAGGTAGGCCTATATGAATTGAGAAATTAAACATCTAACTTCTCACACAAGAGACTTAAATGATAATATGAGGAAATGAAGTTGCACAAAAAGGAAAGGACATATGAGATGATGTAAGAGGTGAAAAAACAAGTTTTATTTCCAAAATTTGAAAAGAAATACCCTTTTCTTTTATTATGTTTACCCACTGCATAACATCTTCATTTGCCTTTTTTTTTTTTATTTCTCCCTCTCTTTATAATTTCTTCCAGTCTATTGCTGAACTTCAATCTGTTGTGTTGCAACTCAGAGGGGACATTAAAAGGTAATAATTAAAAAAAGCTTTTTTAATTTTTTTTTATTTCTTAGAATGTTACCAAAAAGGTCGTTGAATTTAATACACAAAACTTTTTCTGAAATTATTGTTAGCAACTCAACACAATCCATCTAGAAATTACCTCATTGTGAATGCTCTAACGTAAGAAAACAACTTAAAAAGTTTTAGCCACCGTGCTTATGGGACATAGGTAGGCGAGCTCCTGATGCTTTTCCTGATTTCAATTGGTTTTTGTGCCCAAACAACATACAATGTGGTTTGATGTCAGGATTGCACTACCCTCATTGTGCAATTTGATCGCTTGAATGGGACCATCATGGCTTTGTGGACAATTCATCTTCTTTGGATGCCTGCCAACTTCAGATGAAAGCCATCATGTCAAATCAGAGGAGATGGACACAAAAATACACATCAAAGCTTTACTTTTTATACATTTGCTTTACTACATTTGCATTTGCAAATTTGATACATTTACTTTCAGCATTTTAGTATAACGTTCACACTTAATTGTCTCAAAGGATTTATTGTTGCACATATATCAAGCCAGTAAATCAATGGAGTGATACTTTTCAAGTTGAAAAATGAATGTTACCATAATCTCGTTATTTTTGCATGATATTTTAGGTCAAGAGAGAGCAGCGATGAAAAATTAGCAGAACTCAAACATCAATATGAAGAGGAGAGGCAAAACTTACGCAAACAATATGCTCAAAACATGACGGTAATTGACTGAGAATCATATCTGTTATTTTAGAGTGTGCTTGTAAATATTAAGGATACAGTGTACTTCAGCTATCTTGATCTAAGAAAGCATCATAACTGCAGACATTTACATTTCTCAGATGTAAAAATTATACTTGTATGTTCTTTTATAAAACTTTTATTTTTTTCCTTCCTTTGCCTAATATTGTCAAGGACTTTTGATTGTGAAGTATGTCTCTTAAGTAATGAAAAACAATAATTTAAAAGAACTGCATCTTAAGTCAATTGTTACCTATTTACTACCATTTTTTATTTCTAATTTGAAAAGAGCCAAGTGATTATCAAGTTCGACGCATTCAGAATATAAACTAAGAATTAAAATTTAAGCTTTCATTACAGTTTGTAGGATGTAACGCTGTTTGTTTGGTCTTTCTCATCACTGAATTTCTACTGTTCTGTGGAGGTACCACTTCATTAATACTTTATCTGTTTTTGAGATTGTGATTGTTTTTAACTTTATTTCGCCAGTCAATGCAAAAAGAACTAGAATCACAGCATAGCAGGACTCGTGAATTGGAGAGGCGGCTGCAAAAGGAAGAATCAGACCAGGAGGAAATGGTGATTATTTAGGAAAACAGAAATCAGAACACTCTAAAAGAATATGTCTAGGCCAGATTTTCATACAAGGATTTTCCATTATTCAATACATTCTGCATATATATATTAATGTGGAACCACTTTCATTGAAATCATGGGGAAAAAAATCCTGGAAATGGAAGTTTTTCTGTTTCTTTTACTTCTCTATTTGAAAAGAAATACAATTTTTTAAGTACCGTAATCATTATTTTCCGTATTGAATTATTTCATCTCTCACTTACCATCCAAATTTAATTTTCTCAGTTAACATGTATGGTAATCATTACTTTGTGTTAATGTCAAGCAACTCTAACATAGCCTAGATAGATGATGTATGGGTTAATTTACAAATCACATAGACCGTAAACCAGATCGACCCTTACACAAGATGTGAAATCTGGAACGATAGATGAACTCGTTTGTCCGTCTAACAATGCAATAAAGTGTCGTCATTAGAGACAGTACGCACAGACACACACATGCATTTGTATAGATCTAGTGCCTTTCTTTCCCCACCTGACCAGTTGTCAATCATCGGACGGACATGCCTAAAAATTAAAAATCCCACCATGTTCTCTGAATCTATCTACCGCCAATGTAGCTCATTGACCAGTGTCACCTCTAATGAATAGAATTTCAGTTCTAGACCTAGATGAATTTTGTACGGAGAGTAGAAAGGTTGGCCAATGCAGTATATTCATGGTAAAAATAGTGTTTATTTTATTCTCCAGGTGACTCAGCTGAAACTTCAGTTTGAGGACAAAATCAGGGGACTGATGCCTGCAGATGTAAAACAAGTGAGTATGTTTTCATGTTGAAAAGAATATAATGAATTACAGCATTATGAACAGTAACCTGTCCATGCGTAGAGAAAAAAGTTGTTAAAAGTTTTATAGTAAAGAATTAATTGACAGCAATAGGTTTGCTTTCTGAATTATATGCTCCTAAACAAGTTAAGAATGACTGTGAATAAATTAAACTGAAGTTAGATATGCACCTAAAGTTATGAATGCATCATTTTTTATCGATAAATAGAATTTAAAAAAGAGTGAAAGAAGAGATTCAATTGGTCAAAGTATTTCACTTATTCCTCCTATTTTTCAGGAACTGGAGGACACCATTGCCTCCTTGAAATCCCAGGTTGCGTCATTGCAGCAACGAGCGTTAATGCTTCAAGAAGAGCTCGACTCCAGAAATCGAAGTCAACTGGGCCCATTTGGCTCTAGAACCAGCTCGCCTATCAAATCCTCTGTGTAGGAACAAGTGTAGTTAGAATAACTAAAATTAGATAAGTGCAAAGTCTTATGTACATTTGTAGAAATTTAAACAAAGATAGTGAAGGATTAAAAGTAGCAAACCATGACGACTATGTCTAAATAAACTGGAATATCATACTGAGATTCTCAAGAACATGCCTTTTCTTTGTGTTCCATATCAGTGCCTTTTAAACTCCTTTTGAATAAGACTATATTTATATTCTCTGGGTCCATCCTGAACAATTCATGTCTTTCTCTTTTACCAAAGCTTATGCGTATTCTGGTAATGATAATGTTAAAAGAGAGATGACTGTCATCACAATTTTCACAAAGTGACGAAAAAATCTTGCTTAATCATTACATTGTGAAAACTGATGATAGCAGATGATATTTGGCTTCAAGCCAGAAGCAGTAAATGATAGCGCATAGAATTTATAACGCATGTCATAGAAGTGCAGTTGAACCTGATCATCGTGGTCACCCAAGATTGCAGAAACAAGTGGTCGTCAGGGACAGGTGGCTTTTATGGGCGACATTGGATGGGTAGAGAGCATAATAAATTAATATACCATACTTCATGTGTGTACGTGTTTACAATGCACATCATGAAAAAACATAACAACATTCTGAGCTTTTGGAGAATTACAGGCTCTGCCCATACCATTGAAGTACTTAGGTATGGAATGTACATATGGTTGTCCCATATAGATCTACATATGATTAATAACTATTAGGTATTTTACCAAAAGTAATCTTTTTTAAGTTTTAGAAAATGTTTATGAAAGTGACCACTTTTTTCAATTTCAATGGCCATTTTGTCACATACAATAAGTGACCATCGCGACGTTAGGCGAGTGACCACTATCTACAGGAAATATGGAAAGGAGAAATGCAAGGACATCATAGCCAAGCAAGCATTAGCACGGGTGATTGTTATGAATGGGCGACCATGAAGGCAAGTTCAACTGTATCTGGATACTTCAGCAATGAATTTATTTCACAACAGAAAATTGCAATAAGTTATGATCTGATTTGTTTTCTCTGTTTTATACATTTATTAATTCTTTTGCTAAAGTCATATCATATCAAATCATAGCCTTTACTTAAGCAACAGAATCCTAACATATCATTGTTATACATTTATTTGAGACAATATCTCTTCTGTAGTTGTCAATTTAAGTTATAGCGTTTGTAATCTTGTTAAATTTCTCTTAACTTTTATTTCTATGCTTAAACCAAAGATCTTTTACAGGGCATGATAGTATACATGCTAGATAGCTCATCAGTCAAAGTATATATGTTATTTTTTAATTTAGATTTTTTGTGTATTCTTCTACGTAAACAATTTTTTTGGTTGTCTTTTTCTTATTTAATTACTCCCTCTTCTGGTGTGACTTTTTTCAGTATCAAATATCTCTTTGATGGTCCTTTATTCTTCCCGTGTTTGTAAGTTTTCATCTAGTTTGAGCTAAAAAGTAATGTGTGTAGCTAAACTACAGTTTTTGCTCTTTTATAAGTTTTTCTAAAGTTGCTTATGAAATAATATTTTATACACTGTTTTTGTAAATGTAAGGAACTATAAAAACTGAATAGCATTATGTGATTAACTTTAATTATATATATATGTATGTATATTTTGTGATGTAATTTCTTTTTGAATCAAATATTAACTTCTTTTTGTCAATAAAGATTACGTATTTATTGTAGAAAATGGTTTACATGAATTGCTTTCTGTTTCATTTTTCTTTTTTTAATGTTAAAGAATTCTTTTTTCCCCATTTTTCTCATCCTTACACATTTTCACTCTCTCTGAAGTAAAAGCCATCTACAAATAATTTGTGGGGCTCATCTCTCTATTTATTCTGTGTTTTCCCTGTTCTCCTCATCTCCCTTTGCAGCTCGCTCCTCCATGTAGCTCTCAGCTAACTTCTGGCTCTTTTATCCTGTGATTGCATGAAAGGCTCTGGGGGGTTCTTTGTGAGTGTTTCGGTGTATTCTAAATGTGTCTAAGTGCTGATTGTTAAACCATGGCAATTCATATTTAATAGATGAGAAGATAAAATTTAATTAATCCAAATGGAAAAAAACATAAACGTCTAATGTCATACACATGAACCACTCTGTGTATACTAGAACCTATTCTCCAATCGGTAACGTCTGGCAAATCGTGAAAAAATCACAGGGAACAATAATTTTTTCTCTACATGTTACTCTCTAATTGGAAAAGATTCACAGCTAGTTGGGAAAAAATTGGCACAATCCCTTTAATTATCACCACTATTTTGATAGGGAAAATGACATATTTTAGCAAGAACTCGTTATCCAAATTTGATTTCTTATTAAACGAATCTCCTATACTTATAATAATAAATATTGATGTAATCAAAGTTCAAGGTTGAGTTGGGAACGGTTCTGTTTTGTTTTGTTTTTGCTTGCTTTTTGGGTTGTTTTTCTATTTGTAGGGGG
>JAUEKT010015892.1:0-10271 GCA_031762655.1 Doris verrucosa
ATGATGATGATGATGATGATGATGATGATGATGATGATGATGATGATGATGATGATGATGATGATAACGATAATAATAATAATAATAATAATAATAATAATGATGATGATAATTATAATAATGATAAAAATATAATAATTATCTTTTCTTCTGCACAATCTTAAATCCCTAACATTATTAGATTATATCAGTAACCGTTTAAAATCATGTAGAGTTCTCCAAGATAGGCCAATAATAATAATAAATGGCATTTATTTAGCGCATAATCCTGCAGATTACAAGCTCTTGCACTTCACAATTTGATATTTGCATGGAAATAACAAATAAATATTGATAGTGTTATTAGTACAATAGACATAATAAATGCATGTGGTACAAAAGACGTAATAAATGCATGAGGCATGAGTCACTTTTCTCTTCTTGTTGGAGAATCCCCTCTATGTGACGTTACTCGCATGCGCACTAGTCGGCTAATTTGGAAGAATAGCCGCACGTCTCTTTTCATGCCCTCTTTTCATAAAAAAAATTGCCCTCATTTTGCCCTTTATTAGGCCTGGACAGGCATTGCTCATGGAATTGATTCTCCGAGTCCAGTTGACAAACTCTGATACCGGACCAGTGTTCGAAAACCGGAGGCGGAATTGATTCTGTGCATGATGAACGTTAGGGCGAAGACATGAGATGGTCTCATGGACTCAGCGAGTTAGGCTCTGTGAGATGTAGTCTGACTGACATCATTTGAATTTGCCTGAGCTGAATGACTGAGTCGCATGTGTTCTGGATTTAAACTCCAGTTAGCATTATAATGCATATGGTACTTTTATACAAAGTAGATTTACATTTAAATCCAAAAGTTTTGTTTTTAAACTAAACAATTCTTTTGGATTCATGTACATACAAGTTGTAGAAAAGCCAGAAAAAAGAAAAAAAACTGAATACCAATGATAATTGGGTGGTGACTTCATGTAATATTAGCGTCTACTACACACTACCTATGAAGCCAACTAAATTCCAATACAGTCACCCTCTGGCTTAGTAACACAGTTAACTTTCTTTTAACCCACTTTAATCGAAGAAGATACCATTTTCAAATGTAAAAAGGTAGCCTACTGAATGCAATTCTCTTCAAAGAATAAAATGGAATTTTATAAGCACATGGTAGTGGTAACCCCATTGTGAAAGTCATATGGGAGGCTTGCCTTTTATGTGTTGTGGAGCCTTGACAGTTTGATCAGTTGTTCGTGCCACACGTTTTATGATGGATTGACCTGACCGAAGCAGAACTTAGTTTAATATCATGCTGGTACTATCCGTTTATTTTTAGGGTGGTTCTGATTGTTAATTCTTTTCAATGCAATGAAAACCTAAATTTGGTGCGGAATATTACCATAGTTCTTTTATTCTCTCAATCTCAATCAAGTTTTTTTATTTTGACACAAAGGAACCATAGCAACTTTCTTTTAGACAGAAATGCCATTGTTTTAATTGCAGAATATAGCAATACTGTCGTTGATTTCATGAACTATCGTAAGCAACACTTTGTGCAGAATTGGGTTATTAAGATCATGACGCTAATTCAATGTGACCATATATTTTTCACTGAATACTCCTAGTAGTCTCTGAGATATTGGCAGCAATGATGAGGAAATTTTCATCACTTCAAAATGGCCAAAAAAAATTTGATCCTTCATTTCTCCAAGGTATCTGATTGTCATTTATGATAGTTTATGAAATCAGCAATGCTACTATCAGTAGGAATTGCATCACAATTGATAAAAGACTAAAACAAAGATCGTCATCATATTGTTTTATAAGATGCTTAAAATTCAACACTGCTTTCTCACCATTTTTTGGTGTGTTTTTTTTGTTTTTGTTTTTTGCAGCTTAACTATGTCTCTCTCAGGCAAAGACTATGATGTAGCTATCATAGGAGGCGGTATTGTTGGTTGTGCAGTTTTATTTCAACTGACGCGCCATGGCTACAGATGTGTCATGATGGAAAAAAATGAAAACATTTTATCAGAGGCAAGTTGTGGCAACAGGTACTTCTTTTCACATCAATGTGGTTTAGCTTTAAATTAGTCTTATCATAAGTTTTCCTTTCAATTTCCAATGATTCACAATGTGGGTTTTCTATTATCACTGGTTATCAATGCCAAGCCCTCTTGTGCATGGAACTTATGAGAGACAGACAGAGTCACAGAGAGAGAGAGAGAGAAAGTCACAGAGAGAGAAAGAGAGATTGAGGGGGGAGGAGGGTAAGAGATAATTGAAGAGAGTTGTTTGCTCTGCTTCAAGTTTTTCTAGCTTTTTGTATGATATTACTTTAAAAAAAACTTATTTGAAAATTATTATAATTCAAACAGAATGATGAATGAAATAACGAAAGAAAATTATGCATTTAATTGGGCAAAGGCTGTTGGTACCAATCCTTTCAGTTAATAAAACTTCATTTAAATTTCCAAACTTCTCTTAAAAACATTTTAGCACATGTACAAAGATGAAGAAAAAAAGATCTGCCCATATCATGTCCGGCACAACTGCATTCCCAGGGTTTAACAGTAACTTTTTTCCCCACTTGCCTGGTCGGGCAAGTGCAGGAAAAAAACACTTGCCCGAACATACTTTTGACTTGCCTGAAAACCACATGTTTAGTTAATCCACCTTACATAGCAAATATCACTAAAGTGTTGAAACATGCTCTTACAAAGGTTATTGACTTGCTTCTGATTCACTCTTCATCGAAAACCCATGAACTATAGATAAACTTCCTTCTTGTCTTTAATATGTGTAGCTCTTAAGTCATACACTAAAAGAAATTCTTATAGCTCTTTCTACACAACTTTGTCTCTGGCTTGGTTCTTACTCACACACACACACACACACACACACACATACACACATATATACACATCTTGTCAACCTGAGTGACAGAAATAAGTCTTTCGGCTTTGTCAATATTTCTATTTGCCCGGTCGGGCAAGTTGAAAACTAGCGTGGCTTGCCCGACACAAGGGTTCACTTGCCCCGGGCCGTCGGGCAATGTTTACTGTTAAGCCCTGATTCCTAAAACTTATATAAATAGAAATGAGGTCTATTTCATCAGAGAATAAGGATTATTCTTTGGAAGCAAAACAGACCTGAAGTCAATTTTGCTTAAGAAGTAAATGTGAGACTAACTAAATCTTTAAACAGAGCAGGGATAAAATACAAGACATTCAAAATCTACAAATTCGTAGGTTGTGTTTGTTGGAATTCACCCTTTATGTCAATTTTGGTCTGATGATCTTGGGGTAATTTAAGGAAAAAAACACAAGATGGAAAATAAAGTCAAGAGTGGTGATGAACTCAATAGGAAACTAACAGAACAAACAAATATTCAAAGGCTCTGATAGTGCATAAGCATCAGGAAAAGGTTTGACTAGGAACTAAGAATTGTCAACAGGAACTAAAGGGGCAGTTTGCATATTACAACACAATTTACTACCTTACTCTCAGACCTTAGACAAGAGGGAATGAAATAAAGTTTCAGTAGCTGACACAGGCATCTTTAAAAAAAATAATCTAATAGAGCTTCTTTGAGAAATACAACAATCATAAATCAAACCACAACAGATAATATAAAAACTTGAAATAGAATTGAATCTTCTCAGCTGCCACACAACTTTATTTAACTTAGTGTGTTCAATACTTTAAATTTACTATTTAAACTAAAATGTGTTCTTGTATTGCTAGCAAACTTAATTAGGGATTTGAAAGGTACGCTCTCATGGAACATTATATGTTAAGGCGAGGTTTATGAAGTAAATGGTAACTGCAGAATTGAGCAAGGGATGCATTGTAGCCACATTATCAGGGTCGTCAAAAGAAAGACATCATTCATTAAAGTCATCACTGATAGACACACTTCATTGTTGGATGGGTATATGGACACATAATACAGTGGGTATTTGAATGTTGACATAATTTATCTGTACTGTGAGCTATCCCATCCTGTCTCCCTTCTGAGCATCTGCGTTGTCACCTTGACACTGGCCTGCATCCAGTAGTATGCTAATATGTTTCCTTTTGGCTTGTACCATTTATTGAAGTATGGGTTGATTTGAAATTTCTCGTTTCCTTGTATTGTTCACTATTATCATTTATATATATCGTCAGGCTATAGTTCTATGCACATGCACTAAAGTGCTGTAAACACCGTATCCATTGTCAACATTTCAGCACATTGAGTATTGAGCAAGTAGAGATGTGTTTCCAGCTTTCATGTCTTGCTTTTAAGGGATGCATGGTGTATGTGGCTTATGGTAACATTACCTGGCCCTTAGATCACCTACCTGGGCATTGTTGGAATGCTTATCAATAAAAGAACAAAAAAGAGTAAAAGATTGAATGTTTGACGAGAAACTTTATTTGGTTGTTAAAATGAAATTTTATGGGAATAAATTGGGATGAAAATTCTAGTGGTACACCCGATTAGAGATGCAAAATAAATAGAAAAATTATTTTCCAAATTTGCCAGGTTTCCTAATTAATCTTATTCCTGATCAGAGGGTTCCACTTTATTTTATCAGAAGCCTGAATCTCACTTGTTAAAGCGCCTTCACGACTGCTTTTGCTATAGTTTGCTTTTATTTATCGCTTCTGTCAAATGATACGAAAAGTAATGAAAGAATTAAAAAAAGAAAAGAAGTATGAATCAATTAATAATACTTGTAAACTTGTATCCACAGAAGAATCAGTCATTGTTTTTGTCTAATGTTTCCTTCTTTTAATACATTGGTTTTGTGGTGTGTTTTTCAAAAGTGGAATGCTCCATTCAGGCTTTGATGCTCCTCCAGATAGCCTTGAGCTTGAATGCATTAAATCAACTCAGAAGTCGATATTTACAGTCATGGACAAATTCAATACGCCTTATGAAAAATGCGGCACTATTTTGGTGGCATGGACCCCTGAGGATGTAAGAGCATATACGTAGATAGTTGTATGTTCATGCCACATATATGAACAAATGAAATTATTCATAATTGAATGCAATTAATTGCATACATGCCTTTGTAAACTTTTTCTGTTTCATTTGAGTACAAAAAGTGAATCTCAAAATAACTGCTTCGAAAAGATCACCTTAGCTTCTTGCTATCAGCCGTTGTCTATTTTACAATGAAATATATATATTGATTGTGCTGTATTAAAAGTTACAATGTTACTCTTTTGTATTATCTTAAAATACTAGTTACGGTGGATAAAATGCCCTAAAAGCAATTTCATTTCTTGGAGTCAAGCTTCTTGCAAGCAAAATGTTGATGCACAATGAATATTGTAGTGACTGAAATATAATACATTGCATTATATCAAAAATCACTTATTTTTAGGCTGCTTTTTAAAACATATTTTGTCTCTTTATGTTCTTGTACCATGAATTATAATGAATAGAAGTGTATGATTTTAGGCTGTTTCTTCAGTCTTAGTCATTCCTCTTTTATTTTCAGAATACAAAGTTGTCCCTTTTGGAATCAAAAGCCTCTAGATTCGGTATTGATTCTGCTATTCTAACATCTGCGGATCTTCATCAAAAAGAGCCTTTTCTGAAGAAAACAGTCTTTGGAGCTTTAAGTGTTCCCGGAGAAACTGTTGTGGATCCAAATTTGCTTGGAATATTGTACGCTCATCATGCCTGCCAACAAGGGTCTAAGGTAAAAGATGTGTCTTGATTACTTTCAGGGAGTGAAAATAAGGAATGTAAGCTGCATTGGGTATATTTAACATATCTCAGATGTTTGTATAATTTTAGTTCGAAGAAGACTCTATTTCTTGAACAGTAATTCCAAATATGATTTAAAAGTGGTGACAGCAAAACTAAATGAGGTCATCAGATCTATTGCTTTTAGTTATCTCTGTTGTTGAAGGATGTCACTTTAAGAATAACATCAAAGAAAGGCAATGTAGCTTGACCTGTGATGCCAAGCGTACTTCTACTACTATTGCAATGCAATTTGTCCTATTGAAAAGCCTGGTAATCAGGAAACCCAAATTTGGAAACACTCTCTGGGAAATACTTTTTTTTCTTTTGAATTTAGCTCTCTAATCAGTATAGTCATTGGCTAATCTGGAAAATGTATTTGTTTAAGCTGTTTTTTTAAAGATTAATAGGATTATCATCAGAAATTTCCCCCTTTATCATTTATTTTAAGACTCACTTGCTACCTAAATTTGGTGCCTTGCCAAACGTAATTATTGCACTTGAGTTGGCATTAATGTAAAAATCACTTCATGCTGACCACAGAGGAGACAGACTGGACATCCTTTATTTAGGGTGTGAAATTTGAAAATGTACCTGTGGTCACTCATAGACGTCACAGTTCAGGAAGACGGTGACATGGATGATTATATCGTTCTTACAGGTCTGCTACTGCTAGCACATTGGCATAAAGCCTCTCATTTCCTGCCTGACCACTGTCGATCACAGGATGAATACATCAGCAAATATAATAATCTCTTGCGCATTACTTTTCTTGAGCATTACTTATCTATCTACCTATAGTCCAATGCTTGTCTGTCGGGGATAGCTCTAATGAACAATGCTTTTTCTTTTGAGCGTCACATTTTGCGGCTGACTGCAATAAATTATTTGTTCAGATCTCCTTTGACCGTTGAAATCGTCACACTGCAATATGATCACTATTTTTTTAAATTGGGTTCCATTTTAACCACTAATCAATTAGCTGGCCATTCAAGGTATTAGAAAAGTTTTAAAACACCCTTCAGAAATATCTTTCCTCTGGGATTGGTGTGAAGTGACAGAGCGGTTTATATTCCTCACGCAGATGAGAGAAAACCAAAGTCCTAAATTCTGCAGATAATCAGGAAAATCAGCTTATCCACAAAGATATAGAGTTCATTAAGATTTCCTGATCAAAGAAGTTCAACTGTTCTACTATTACTGATGGTGCAGCTACTACAAAATAAAGGGTTTCTAACAGCTTTCATTAAAATAGAGATAGGTTAAAAGATCTAGATCTGTCTCAAGGTTTGTTGTAGAGTGGTTGGTTCGGTTTGGTTTGGTTTTTGGAGGGAGGGGGTTGATGGGGGAGATAATTCATCAATTAGTTGGGGTTTTTTTTTCCATTTTGTTGTTTTTTAATTTGCTTTCTTTTAAAACTTTGTTTTGAAGATTTTGACGAATTGTGAAGTAAGGGGTTTCCAAGACCAAGAATTGGACACTGGTAGAGGAACAGTGTCAGCACATGTTGCTATTAACTGTGCTGGATTGTATGGAGACATTGTGGATGGTTTTGTAGGATCAACAAACTCATTCAGGTACTTTATCACATCAATGGTAACTCTCACCATTTGACCTATTTTTTCTGGTTCGTTATTAAAATGTGATATAGTTTTTTTTCTTAACCCATTCCTGCAAGTGTGACAGGATGCAAAAGAAACCCCTCTATGCCTACTGTGACATAAGACTTGATGCCTAATGCATCTCTCTAGCATACATCATCTTTTTACCTTCATAGCAGAAAGATTTCTCGGCTATGTGACTTCTCCTGGATATTCCATGAGGAGTGAGATTAGAGCTCTCATACAGAAAAAGATGGGTTTTTTTTAAATCTTTTCAGGGCAATTGTTCATTTGAAGATAATTTACATTCCAATGCAACATTTTCTACTTTCAAAGTGAGGCTTCTCCAGCCCCTTGTCATTGAAGATGATCTACATGATAAAAATGAATCATGCATTGAGATTAGTATTTTCAGTGATAATTTTTGTATTTCACTGTCTATTGCTATTCCTTTATTTTTAGTGTGTATCAAAATTGAACCATTTTTTATCATTTTAAATTTTAAATTTACTTTATTAAAGGCATGTTTGATATTTGGAAGAGTTTTGTATCTTGCTGTAGGCTTAGGGACTGAAGTAGAGAGAGTAGATTTCAAGAAGACTCTTAGGCAGGAAAGAGTTAAATGTTTTAAATGTCTGTGTTTTATATTAATTATAATATTATATCATTATATTATAACGTTTTATTTCAACGAAATGTAAATTTTTATAAATTCATACTTTTTCCAGTATCAAGCCAAGAAAAGGACAGTACTGTGTCTTTGAAAAGAGTGCTCATGCTCTGATAAATTCAATAATATTCCCAGTGCCTACAGAAAAAACAAAGGGAATCGCTGTTTTCAAAACAGGTAATGAAGTAACTTTCTCTGAACTTGAGACTTCCACTCCATTATGAAAGGCTCACTCATATATGCTTTTTGTACTCTTGGGTTATATTGAAGATTACTCAGTTTTATAACCTTTATCCATCTGGGAAAAGGCAAAAGAAGGAGACTTCTTTGGCCGTACATAAACCAGAATAGGCCTACTTTGGCCAACCTGCGCCAGTTTGCGGGGCATATAAAAGCTGATCGTTTTTACATTTCTTTACAATTTCATAGTCAACATTACGGATCATGTGAGAAACCCAAGGAAATGGGCTTAGATCTAAGCGTTCAAAGTAAACGAAGCCCAGCAGCCGAGAATTGAAGACGTATTGTTGTAATGGAGCAAATAAATTCGGTTCGAGCTTATCTTCCATTACAACAAAATACTCCTTCAATTAGCTGACTGCTAGTGCTAGGCTCTCTAGTTTGCCCACTCCAGCTTGGATGGATCAGGATACAGAGGACAGCCAGCTAGGTGATATAGGAAATTGAAATCTTCTGGTATTGTGTATTGTTTGCTGTGTCAAAAGAAAATTAATTACTGAAGCTAACATACACAAGCATACACACACACGCGCGCACACATACACACAGCAATTACAGGATGTGAGATATGAGAAATGTATTATCAGTGAATAATTTACGACTTTAATAATTGCATCCAGGCCATCACTTTTTCTGATGACATAAGTGTGTGGATCAATATATATATTAATCTTACATTTTTCGTAACCTTCCTCTGAAATCAATCACGCCCCTGCCTATACCCTGACAGGAGTGAGAGGCATTGAAAATGATGAGTTTGATGTTTCCTTGACTTTGTTGTCTCTCATCCAAATGCTCATCACTTTATATAGAGCAAGGGTCGCAACTTGTTTCCTTCTTTCATTATCTTCTTTATCACCAAAGAGTGACTCAGCTGTAATATATCATAAGGTGTAGATATTTTGTTGTTTTACTTTATCAATAAACAAGCATTGATCCCGGTTCTACTCATATAACAAGGCAATAACAATGGATTTTGAGCATCATATTTTAGCTAGATCCAATTACGTTTTATTTCATGTTATTAAATTGACATCTAGATCTACATTATATAATTTTTTTATTTAAAAGTAAAATCATCACCCTCAAGTCTGCTCATGGCCTCATTGACAATGTACCCTGCCTATCACCGCGCTCACCACCCTCCTTTGTCTCTTTCATACTCACACTAATACCCAAGACGGAGTACCCTACCTATAGTGTTTCTTGAGTAATACATAATACGCATACCTGTAACCATACACTAAAAGATTGTCGCGTAGTCATGAAAATAAGTGGGAGGTTCAACCTTTAAAAGGCTTGTTTACAACGCTTGGTTGGCGGCATGTAAAGCCCACTGATAACTGATAGTGATAGGGAAACAATGAAGAAATCGATTTTGGCTTAGAACAGGTTCGACTGTTGTAACCAAATTCATCAGTAGATAAATAAAAATTCCTTCTGGGCTATTTAACATAAATTTGATTTGTTACAAAAAGAAAATGAAAACTTTAAAGGTTTTTACACGCCAAAATTGATCTCATTGGGCCAACAACTTTTTTTTTTTTTTTTAACACTGTTCTTTAGAGTCTCAACCTGCATGTCTTTGTCTTCAAAGTCCAGCGCTTGGATGTCCAGTCCCCCCTCCCGCCTGCCCCTCAGCATGTAATGCGTTGTCTCATCGCTTTGCTATATCTCAATCTCCCCACCCACTCCGCGAAGTCACTGTTGACCACTGAGCGAGCCATATGATCACCTCGTGCAACTTTTTTAATGGCTGCTTGGTCGAACGAAAAGTCTACCAAAAGAGAGGGAAACAATCTTAAAAATCGAGTTCAACCCCATTTAAAAATACTTTGTTTTATTAGATAAAAACCTAGTAAAAATTATTTAAAGTCTACATGCCAGGTGTGGTAATATTAGGTGGCGTATTAACAGAGCCTTAGGGGAACAAAGTTGGCCAACCTCATACTTATATATATATATATAATTTGTCTTTTGAAATCGCAGAACATATTATTATATCGACAGTCTAAGGAGACTA
>JAUEKT010016003.1:0-10268 GCA_031762655.1 Doris verrucosa
TACTGAAGCAGGAATTCTCATGTCGACATCTTGTATTTCAGTATTAACTTCTTCAGACTCTGTCTCAGCTTCAAGCTTTATAGCATTTACTTTTTCTTTAGAGAAATCTTGAGCTGTTTCAGGTGCATCTATAGCTGTATCCATCTTATCTAAAACATCTGGCTTTTTTTCTTTTATTTCATCAATATGATCCTTTTTCTCAGCATCACCAGTATCACTTTTTTCCTGCAAGTTCTCACTTTTAATATGAGGTGATCTTGAACCTCTCTCTGTCTCTGAATTATTTTTCTCACTTGGCCTATCTTTAGAGATTGATTTTGAATCAGATCTGACCTCTGGTCTACGAAGTGAACGACCAAACTCATCCGTTTCATCATTTCTTTGAGTTTCATGTTTGACTTCTCGATGTCTTCCATGTGAATCCTTTCTTTTATAATCAGGCGATGCTCGAGGATGACTGCGGGGACTGTGTCTATTATTATTTGCTTCATTTTTTCGATCTCCCCTATCACTTCTGTCAGGGGTCTTATTTTTCTGCTTTTTGGGTGATGGGGAAGAGTCCTTTTCAGATCCTTTCCTTTTAGATCCCTTGGATGTACTTGAGCTTTTACTTACATTCTCTTCACTTTTACTTTCTCCTTTCTTCCCATCTTTTATTGATTCTTTGTGAACATTTCCTTCTGTAAGATCTCGGGAAACTTTTTCAGGAATCCTTTTCTTTCCTCCCTTCATTTCCAACTCCCGGTCATTGTTTAAACTTGACATGGAGGAAGCCTTGGGATCAGGGTTTTCTTTAGAGGATCTCATGTAACCTGAACCACTGGATTTTAGCTCTGAGCCACTGTTTGTTCTGTTTTTTTTGTAAGGAGAGCTCTGATTATTTTTCTGAAAATGCGAAACGTTTCTTCGATTGTCTCCTGCCTCTTGTGCACTTCTATGTTCCGCGTGGGAAATCTTTTGCGTGGATGACTGTGACGAATGATGCTGACTCCCAGTGCTGTGACTAGGTTTATGAGAGATCTCAGTCATATTTTTGTGAACAGATTCATTTTCAGACCCTTGTGGTTCGCTCTTTTGAGCCTTAGCTGCAGCAACCTTAGTTGCCACATTTGTGAAGGAATTTAACAAACTCTCCAAATCCATTCGTGAAGAAAGTGCAGACTGACCCCCATTATCTTTTTGATTTGAACTACCTTCATTGACAACATTTGTACTGACAACTGTTGAAGGCTTTAAAGGCGCAGCAGAGGGGACAGATGCCTCCTTATCTACTCCTTGAGTTTCTAGTTGTTTTCGAAGCCGGGGATCTCTGTTCAGACGGGGATCCCTATTCACATTAGGACCCCGTGATTTGCTGATTGGCTGTGTAGAAATGTGTGAGGTTGTGGTTGCAGGAGGCAAGGCTATCATAGGGGGTGGTTCTCTGTCAATCACTTTCTTCCCAGCCTTTCCTTGAAGCATTTGAAGTTGTTGCTGTTCCAACTGTAGGATAAAACATGGATCACAAAAACATCAATGACCAAAAAAAAAGTTTTATGTTGTCACTGCTTGTGAGCAAAGAAACAAATAAAGACATTAATACTCACTAAACATATTGATTTTTTGTTTTGATAGAAGCATGTTTTGTAATGGGAAAAATAAGAAATAATTAGTAAAAAAAAAGCGATGAAGAACAATGAGTCGAAGCCTTTCGCTTTTAGCATCTTTTCATAAGTATTCTTAAACAGCATCTTCTTAAACAGCATCTCAAATACTTTAGTTCCTGTCTATCAGGCAACATAGACATCAAATTAAATTAGAGAATCCCACTATGTGGTTAGAGCCTTGGGTTGCCGATTGAAAGGTATCGGGTTGAAATATTGATACAACAATGGTGTGCATTTAATAAGTAGAGAAGTAGACAAATCAATGAGATAGATCACAGATGAAGATGATACAGCACCCAAGACCTATAGATAAGATTTAAATCAAGTCTTGGAAGTCTCTAAGCATATTATGATATTCATAATACCATTTGTATAGTTAAAAGAGAGAGAAACCAACAATAAGAACAGTTGATAATACCAATACCAGGATTACTTTTCTATTCTCGTTGCATTCTCTGCTCCAACTTGATAATTATTCATTGTATACTTAAAGTAATAAGCTCTCTTGCAGGTGACTTTAATTGTTTTTATTTATGAGCAAATCTGGCTCCACATTAACTTTGCATGCCAAATTTTATCTTCTTTCTATGGTTTATAACATGCTGATGCAGTTTGACTCAAAGACTCTGCCCCATCCTCAGTTACTGGATTATTTCTCTGGTCTCTCTGAACCGAATGTCAATTAGAGATACTAGCTATCAATTTGCGACTCTCATTATATCTCATTCTTCTTCCTTCAAGAATTGACAATTCAGAACACAACTTTCTTGATGAAGCATGGCTCATGGTTCAAAGCCATTGCATCACAAGGGTCAAGTGGTTGAATGAATGATAGAGCAGAGAACACTATAGCAAATTACTACGAATCACAGAAATCATTATTATGAGACCAGATTACATTCATTGGCTTCATCAATTCAGATATCCAGAGGTCAAACTTGCAGATTTACCTGAGGTAGTCTTTCGTCCAGACGTTGAAAGTGGATTAAAATTTTGTAAATGTTAAAATTTAACAAACCTTTTCAGCGCAAGATCAAAGATTCATGTTTCAAACACTAGTGTTTTGAAAATGTCTTGATATTGAGGTGGAAAGATTTGGTCCATAAATAAAACAGATACAGAAAGTACAATAAAATTTTTCTTCAAAATGATTTCCAATGTAAAATCTTTAATTCTCATCCAATTTTGATAAACAAAGATGAAGTCAATACTTAAACAGAATAGTCATAGCAGAATAAGAAATCTCATCCAATGACTTTCAAATTGTTGTTGAAAATTCACAAATTTAAGCAGGATTTTAAAACACTAAGGGATCATCATTAAATTTCTGTCCCATTTGGGGCATGCAAGAGGATTAAAGGTGGAGGCATTTATTAATCTAAAACACTGACCTTTCTCTTTGACTCCTCCAACTCCTGCTGAATTTTCTGCAGCTCCCTTTCTTTTGCATGTAATGTATCCTTTATTTCATCAGGTGGCTTCTTCTTTGCCTGAAACTGGCTGCTCGAGCTAGAATCTTTTGAGTTCTGTTGAAAGAGAAAAACTGGATAAATGCAACTCATATAAAATTATATATTTGCTTTCTGTAATGAAAAATGTCTCTCCTAATCATGAATAACAACTTTCATTATAATAACAAATTCTCTTCATTCAATGTAAACAATGTTGTTATCCCTGGATGCATACTTTTGCATCTACTATAAATAGAATAACTATAAAAAAAAAGAGAAATAAGGACTTAATAATAATATGGTACCTTTAGAAACTTAGGATTCACATGAATAACTCCTTGCTCAGGAGGTGAAGCAGTGATAGGCCACGCTGGATCAATGTCATGAACACCTACATCCAAAGCATACAATCGTTTGTTTTGAATGATATCAATCCAGGTCTGTCGAAGTTTGTACATGGATTGTCTGGTTTTCTCATCAACCTATGTTTAGGGAAGGAAATATCAATAATTAAAGAATAAGTAAAGCAACAAATGAATCATGTTTATCAAGTACATTCAATAAGATAAGATTTTTTTATCAGGTACAAATACACCAGGGTGTTCTCTACTAACCAATGCCGATACCATGGAAATTGTAAACAATTTAAATGAGGCACTTGAGACCAACACTTCGACATCATTTATTCATGCAAGTTAAATAAAAGTACTTTACAAAGACAAAGACAGGGGAAAAAAACCCTTGTGATTTCTTTCGGCATCATTTGAGCCATACATCATACCATTGAATGCGGCAGCCACAATACAAATAGTGACTTTGGATTTATGTGAGGATCGAGTTAAGAAATGCCAGTCAATAAACCTCCAGTATTTTTTCCCACCCACTAAAACATACAGGTCAACCACTAACAAGCCTGCAATTAACACTTCATCTGCGCACTGCTTTATACTGTCTCTTTGATTCACTATATGGAGGTAGCATAAATCAGTACTGAGGCGACGACTTATGGAAAATATCAAATGCGTTGTGCTGTAACAATTTACATACGATAGGCCAGAGCCAAAGGAGAATTTCTTTGGCCAGCACTAACCTGATGGCAGTGTGGCAGTGAGTTATGGCATGCTGTAACTTTAGCCTCCTGGGCTACATTTACACTATTTACAGCGATCACAAAATGGTCAACCTTTTTCTGATAATGTGGACAGTCCCAGGATCTTGTAATTAAATTCACAAATGCAGTGCCGGCTTTGTTCGAGCATTAGTGACCATTCCATTTACAGACACTGCAGAAAGTTACCTCCCATGAGGACATAAAGTAGTAGTGTATCACCCTTCAAGACAAGTGGTTTATTAAACTGGAACATACATTCCAGTTAATGTAGCATGACATACAAAAATGACTATGACCTCCTGGGAAGGGCATCAGCTGCATGCAAGTTTTACTTTCAATTTCTACTGTACCGAGTGAAGCGGTCAGGAATCATTTTCTTCTCGAGTTTATCAAACAATTTCAATGATCGGGATCAAAACGAAGAAACTCTGAATTTGTGGTAAAACTCTCTTACTCTTACAAATCAAACATCAATCCTCCATGTGTCATATTTCATGATCCAAAAATTGTTAAAATTGTGTTTGAAAATTATTTTTGATTTCTTGTCTCAAGGATAAATACAAAGGACATCCAGCCACCATGCCACAGGTTGGCAAATCTCAACAAAGGTCAAAGAATACCTCGCTTACATCTGCCATTGACCTCAAGAAAGTCAGAAACATCGCAACAGACAAAAATAGTAGAAAGCTCTGTGCAGATATCAGGAAGGCTGGCAAAACTGTTTATTCCGCTAGTGGATGGCTTTAGGTCAGGTAGGTAAATATTCTCATGTCTTCCATTGAAAACATTTTTGGTTTGTTTTTGTTTTTGTTACATATGGCCATACAACTGCAAAGATCTTAAAGTCAATTAGCAAATTTGCAGTATAGGTTTGTCAGTCACAAGTGTCTTGACAGCTGGATAATGAACAAAGTCTTTCTCTGGAAACTCTGTGTAATTTCAAACCAACAAAATTTTAAAAAGTAATCACTTCTACTTATGCTGGACATTTTTTTGTGTGAACTATAACCCTCCATCAATGAATTATGCAGCCAACAAGGTCAAGACTCAAGAAAGTGAGCTGCAATGCAATGAGAGAGTGCCGATCTTATTTTTCCTCATCTTTCTCTTCGCAAAATGAAGTTGAATTCACAGGACACAAGCAGATCTTTGGGTTGATTATTTGAAATGTATCCATTAACCATTGAAAGCCGTGGATGCAAAGAAACAGCAAGATGAGCCTACTACTAGTAGCAGTGCCCACCAACCAACCACAGAGCAGGCCCAGCGGGGTTCCAACTACCTAGGTAAATTCAACTCCCACTGCATTATTATGTAATAAAAAACAAAGATAGGTTTCTTGTTGAAGTCTGCTGTAAAATTGTATTTTCATGCTCTCTAATCATTCCCAGTACTCCTTCTAGCTCCGTTTGATGAAGCATGTGAGAGTGACTGACTTGATAAGGGTTAGGAAATTGACAAAGCCATGAAAATGCATCACTGATTTAAAGCAATGTTATCAATTGTATAAAATTTCAAACCCCTAGCATAGACTGGCCCTTGTCGAAGGGTCACATGAATTACAAACTCTGTTTCCCAAATGCTATATTAATGGAATCGCAGAAATCTAAAAGTAATGACAAATGTTTAAACAAAAGGTTTGCTTGGATTGATACAATATTCCATGAAATACAAATTCAGTGAATTATACGTATGTATGAATGTAGTAATAATAATAATGATCACAGTACACCCGCTCTAAAGGTAGAATTGAAGCGTCCTCACAAGTTTGCCGTTGTCAGACTTGGAGCACAAATTCTTATATTAATTATTATTATTAAACCCTGCTTAAGCTGTCAGATTGTATAGGCATAGTACACTTCTAGAAAATGGTACTGGCTAGAGCATGAAAAAGTGTGATGACGATAATATCTGTTTAGGTGAAAGGGGCTCAAGCAAAAATCCCAAACAAAGAGAAATACACTTTTAAGAAGAAAAAAGAAGAAGAAAAATCAACATACCACACTGCTTTTCACACATCTATAGATTTACCTATGCCCTGATTTCACCTCCGACATAATTCTAAAATGAGATTACAATTTTCTTATGCAGGAAAACATGACCATTGTGACAACCCCGCTGCAGCTGGACCATCCCTACTTATATTTTATTTCTTTGTTATTTGTAAACTCAATTACATATACAGTCCTGCACGTATACCTCGTCCTCGCGGATCGCTCGTCCCAAACCCAATGTCCCGACTTGGCTCTTTTTAATCCTACTACATCCTTCACGGTTTCCTCGTCCCTTTTCCCCACTCACAGCACAAAACACCCAAATGATACAGGGTTATAAACCTTGCCTAAACGGTGGAATTTTGCCGTAACGTGAGCAAGATAACCAAGGGTGGACCGTATGAAAGCGATGTTCCATCTCTGAAGTGAGGCATCGTGTCAAGGCACACAACTTGGGACAGACTGACCAAGTTGTGGATCCACACACATACACAATTGGCACCATTGTTTCTCCCCTCTACATTATGACCTGGCGTTCCTAACTAGCCTTGGGATACCCCACTCATTACTCTTCAATCCTCTTCATTCACTCAAATGACTTGTTATGAATAGTGTAGTCAGCAGGTGGATGACGTAACCGTTACGCGTGTATGAATTTAAAAAACGGATTAAAAGGAAACGAAGCAAAACAAAGGGCCCCTTGAATATAATTCAATTTACTTTATTATTTTATGCAAACAAAGCCTCCTTTAGAGGATTTTTAATCAAGGGAAAAAACTCCTAAACCATTTAGGTTTCTTCAATGAGCCAGGCTATAGATCTGGTATAGTTGTGGCATTCTTTGATTTATGATTATGAGAACTTGTATTTTCCTTGTTTCACGCATTCCTCATCTAAATCAGCCAGTCCCAGCAGGGACGAGGAATACATGCAGCACTGTATATGTTTACTTAGCAAGATCTTCAAAGAATCTCTAAGAGCGCACCCCCTCGCCAATTTTTTAAGTGCATGATGCGCTTATTAGGGTTAACATGATAATTTGAAAAGTCACAGGCTGCAGAGAGGAAAAGAGGTAGATAACATGAACAGTCACAGGCCGCAGACAAGAAATGAGGAAATAATACTGTGACAAGTTACAGCTGCTACAGTAACAGGAAAAGAGGAAATAATTGTGAAAAGTTATGGTCAGCGACAGGAAAGGAGAATAGATAAAGTGAACAGTTTCTGGCCGCAGGCAGGAAAAGAGACTCAATAATGTGAAAAGTTATGGGCCGCAGACAGGAAAAAAGAGGAAATCATTGCGAAAAGTTATGGCTGCAGACAGGAAAAGAGAGTACATCATCGGAAAAGTCACAAGAAAAAAATTTACATGAGCAGTTACGGGCCACAGGTGCGAGATAAGAAGTTCAGAATTGTGAAAAGTTACAGCCACAGACAAGAAAAGAAGATAAAAAATATAAAAAAGGAAAAAAGACGAAATATATATTAATTGTGAACAGTTGCAACCTCAGACAGGAAAAGAATAAATGATGTAAAAAGTTATGGGCCACAGATAGGAAAAGAGACCAGAAGTTGTCAACTTAATCTAGAGAAGCATATGTGAAAAAGCTATCCTTAGTAGATGTAGATCTATTTAGCTTTGTCTACAATCTAGAATCTAGAACCTAGAAGCAAGTGAAAAAATAGCCCACTATTGTATCTTACACCTTCCCTACTGACTCACTTGACTCGGACATCTTCCCATACAGAAGGCCTTCCATACCAAGCTACAGGATTTCCTTCAGAAGGCCTTACGTATGGAGATACCCTGTCCATACCTTCCGTACGGAGTCACTCTACAAAAATCCTGTAATAATTGAGGTGTTTATCCAGACTGTTTTACCTTCAGCAATCAGGCAATTCTGAATTCTGCAGCATAATCACACTGAGATAAATAACAAAACAATAAACAAAAATAAATTTACACTTGCAACTCACCTGTAAGTTCAATGTGACCTAGATCTAGATCTATATTGAACACGAAAAGTACCAAATTCATTTCTTAGGAGCTTGCTTGTCTGCTTGTTTATGAGCATTGTTCATTAGTTTCTGAACACCTTTTCTCGTGTGGCCACCTGCCTCCTCGTGATGGTTCTGTCCGGCTTCTTTTTTCGTTCTACCTTTTCCACTGTGTGCATGGTTCTCATACTTGTCTTGGTCAATGTTATATTGATCAAGATCATCCATGTATTTGTCGTCGGCAGACATTGTTGGTTTCTCTTTACGTTCTTCTAAAACGCTGGGCTTGTATCAAATAACAGATCCTTTTCACTTTCAACTTCAGCAGCAGCTGTTGCTCACTTTACCGTATTGTTATTGTGCACGTTCGAATCTGAGTCTAAGAGTTATAGTCGGACTCGGTTACAAAAGTTACTCATTACTTCGGGCTTTGGCGCTCATAAGACAGAATAATTGTGATTTTCCGACCAAGCTTCTACGCTTCTGATAACAAAGTACAATACTTGTCGTTTTCACTTAATTTATATTATTTAGAGTTGAGCATGAGAAAAAAATATCGTCTCTAAATTATTAATTTTGACTGATTTCACCAACGTCACATGGGCTAGTATTGCCTCGACGATTCCGACAATGTTTATCTTTTGGAACCATTTCATTGGCCAAAGTTACTAAAGGTCAAGGATGGATTGAATCCTCCACGTCCACAGTCCTCAGCCCATAGATTAGACCAAAGACTGTATAATATTTAGAATCTCTGATTAGACTGCCGACCTCGCTAGATTAGCATAGAACCGAGACACGGGAGAGACTGAACTGAAATGGCGAGCTTAGCGCCGCATAGAGGGTTCCGAAAAAAAAATGATATTCGTCTTTACTTCTAATACCTTGACTATTACAATGTAGGCTTAGATTAATACACATTATCTCGATACGTGTTTGTACAATTACACTATTGTGTTCTGCAATCAATAAAATGACTGATGATCAGAGCAATAATTTTATACATTATTCTAATTAAGGAGGAAGAAAACTAGTTGGACGGAAGACAATGATTATAAATGAGAGGGTGACTGATTGGATAGACTGGTTAGGGAAAGGATGAACAGATTGAGGACTGAATCAATTAAAAGTAAGAATCAATGTCTTGGTGGGGTATTTATGGCACATCTATTAATTAATCAATCATTAATAATTGTTATTTTGGGTCACGGCTACGTTTATCATCGTCATGGAGCATCATCATCATCAACACCATCTTCATCGTCTTCCGCTTTGTCTCCCTGTCTCCTCTTCTTTCTTCTCTGCTTTTTTTCCGGTGGTTTTATTTTGTTGCGAACATGACAACGTGTATTGAATATAACCTCATCCGGGTACCTAATTTTATTCAGGGCAATCATGAACAAACATCATGTTCAAACCTTTGTAAACACTTGCCTCCGAAAAATCCTGAAAATAAAATAGTTTGACAAAGTCAAGAACGGGCTAAAATGGAGAAAAGCAAAATAAGAACCAATGGAAAGACAGATATATTCAAGAAAAAGGAGATGGATAGGACACAAATTACGAAAACTTAGTAATAACATCACTAGGACAGCCCTGCACTGGAATCCATCTGGAAAGAGGAATAGGGGAAGGCCAAAGTCAACAAGGAGGCACAGTGGCTCAGTGGTTAGAGCATCGGACTGGTGACAGAGAGGTACCGGGTTCAAATTCCTGCCGCGATCAACGTGTATTTTCCTTGAGCAAGAAAATAACTACCATTGCTTCAGCCCACTCAGGTGTAATGAGTACCTGGCCGTTAAGACATCACTGTCTTTGTCTACAAAATTGTATCGCGCCTAACAGCTTTACGCTGGTGGAAAATAATGTGTCGACTAAAAAAAATAAAACTATTTGTTCCTGCACATTTGACGAATGATTTTGATGTAATTATTTATGATATATTTATTATATATTACACATGGATATATGACATCCACACATATCATTGGTAAGATAAGATAAGATAAGATAAGATAAGATAAGATAAGATAATACTTTATTTATCATTGAAAAATGAAATTATAAT